>PVLD010015454.1:0-48435 GCA_004027595.1 Dinomys branickii | reverse complement strand
AGTCATTCGAGAAATGCAAATAAAAACAACATCGAGATTTCATCTCACCCCAGTAAGACTGGCCAGTATGAAAAAGTCATCCAATAACAGATGTTGGCGAGGCTGTGGAGAAATAGGGACTCTATTACACTGCTGGTGGGAATGCAGACTGGTGCAACCACTGTGGAGAGCCGTTTGGAGATTTCTCAGCAAACTAGGTCTAGAGGTTCCATTCAAACCAGCTATTCCTCTTCTGGGTATTTTCCCAGAAGATCTGAAATCATCATATCACTCTGATATATGTGCACCCATGTTTATAGCAGCACAATTTGTAATAGCTAAAATGTGGAAGCAACCCAAGTGTCCATCCACAGAAGACCGGATTAAAAAATTGTGGCATTTTTATATAATGGAATATTATTCAGCTATAAAGAAAGACAGTTGTGGGGACTTTGTAGGCAAGTGGTCAAAACTGGAGTCCATACTCATAAGTGAAATAAATCAGCGATACATGTGCAGGCAACGTATTGTATCACTGGTGTAAGAACCCGAGCGTGGGATTATAAACTAAGAGACATGAAGGAAATCTGTTCAAAAACAAAGAACAGATGAGACGAGGGAAAGGAGAAAAGAAAGAGACAAAAATGTATGTATGTATATATAAATATACATATATGCAGGAGGGCTAACATGGTTCTACTATTGTATTATATCACTTAATGCTAAGGAATAATTGATGACGGGTTATTTGATCAATATTGTATATCTGTATGTATTATCCTGAATACACACTTCAAATATATCAATATGCAAAGCAGCAACTATTGGTGGGTTTTTTTTGTTGTTGTTGTTGTTTGCCTGTTTTGTTTTCTGTCTTTAGATGTTTGGTTTTTGTGTTTTTATGTTGTTGAGAGGATTAAGGTTCTGACCAATTTTGCATGTCTGTATATGGGTTGATATATTTACACTTTGAAGATATCAATGGATAAAGCAATAACCACTGTTGAGACCATGTCACCTTGTCTATAGATCAGTTGTGATTGTACTATTTTTTATGCTAATTGGTGTCTGTGAATTTGTTTTTGTACTTTTATTTAAAAAAGAAAAAGAACTAGAGAAAAGAGAGAATGTAAGCAGAGACACAGGGAGCTGCAGGACAATATCCAAAGTGCCAACATGTGTTGCAAGACAAGTTTCAACTTGTTAGATTTCTGAAAGGAGAAATGAGAGAATGTCCCCCAAAGAAATAATGCCTGAAAATATCTTTGCTAAATGGCATGTATTTATAGATTCAAGAAGCACAATGATCATTAAGCAGAATTAATTTAAAGAAAACTATACCTAGGTACATCTTAATTGAATTTCAAAACGGAAAAAAAATCTTGAAAATACCCAGAAAGAAATGCACATTACTTGCAGAGGATCAGGGATGTGAATTATTTTCCTATCTCACTCGAAACCATAGACGTCAGAAGGTCGCTGGACAACATCTTTAAAGGGCTTACAGAGAACAAAGCCAAACAAAAACAAAACAAAAAAAAATCCTCTGTAATTCCAGAATTCTGTATTCAGCAAAAATATTCTTCAAGAATTAAGGTGAAGTAAAGACATTTCATATAGAAGAAAAATAAGACAATTAATCATTAGCTTATCTGCATGTCAAGAAAGGGTAAGGGAAGGTCTTCCAGCTGGAGAATGCAGATTCATCCTTGGGAAGCAATAAAGAGCATCAGATGGATTAATATATGGGTAAACAAAAGCTACTTTTCTCTTAATTTCTCTAAATATATGCAACTTTTTAACTGTGAAACCCTAACATACAGTGTATGTATATGTTCCTATGACAACCAAAGCATAAAGCATGGGCATAGGGTCATAGACCCATGTCATTGGATGATTTCTCTTTTCAATTCCCATGAAGTGGTATAACACTATACTAGTCTTATGCAAATTATGACAAGTTATGAATGTATATTGTGGTCATTGCAGTGCCTGATATATAAGAAATATATCTAAAAGTCAACAGATAGATTAAAATGAAATTCTAGAATAATGCTGTTTCTCCAAGAGAAGGTAGGAGAAAAACAGAATATAAAATTTAAGAAAAACTGAAAGTGGAAGTAAAACGGTCGATTAAAGACATATCAGTTATTATATTAAATGTGAAAAAACTGAACACCCATCTGAAATGGAATCAGTGACATCCAGAGTTTTAGTTTTCAGGGGTGTTTTGGTTGGCTGTGGAAGCACGTGGGTAACAGGAGGCAGCGTGGCTAGGGGCACCCATATCCTCGTTCCACAAGACTAGTCTCAGGGGGTAAAATAAAGACAGAGGGCTCATGTGCTGCAGGCCTGAGGTGTGGCCTTTGCTTTGTCCAGGTCTTTTGGCCCTGAATCAACACTGTGTAATTTCAAGGGAAGTTGAGTCTGGCTCTACTTCAGTGCTGAAAATCCTCTGGAGCTGGGATAGAAGTGAAGGTTGAGATGTGTCTTTTCCCCTGCTTTGCCTGGCTGTGTCTTGTCCACTTTTAAGCAGGTGGTTCCTGTCTGCACTAAGCTCTTCCTTTTCAAGCCGTGCAATGCGTAGAGCCGTGTGCTGACGCGTTAAGCCCAGCCATCTCCCATCTGGGCCCCAAGAGGTTTCAAGGACAAGGTGTTTTGATGTGTTCTTTCAGAATGGTATGCGGGAGATCTAGCCGGAGTGACTCCGCTATGTGGTGTCTCGGTCCTCCTAGATTTCCCCAGGCATAGAGGACACAGCCAGAGCAATGTCCTGCAGTTTCTGGCAGAGAGATGTGTCATGTGCAACTTTATCAGGCAAATGGCACTCATCTACGACGCTGTCTTTAAGAGAAGAGCTGGGGAAACATATTCATCCACTTTAGAGAAAAATGAAATTAGATGATCGTCAGTGGTATGATTTCTTGTCTTGATTTTCCTCTTTGCCTCATTTGCCTCGTCTCCACTAAAAAATTTTAAAGCACTTCCCTGAAAATTATACTAAGGAAAGCAGTTGAGGCTTATGCATGACCAAGAGGGTGCTGGCACTGTGAGAGAAGAATGCTATTTCCAGGCACTCTGCCAGGAAAGCAAAGCACTGTGTGTTTCAATAAAAAATTGCAGTGGGGAACATAAACTTAGTCCTCAGTGTGTTCATTGACTTGACTCCTCCTTAAGGGCCTGCATTCAGTCACTGACTGCACTCTTATCAGTTATGTGACTTCTGTCTTGGATCTTTCTGGAAGCCAGATGAAGTATAACTTCAAAATAGACACCTGTTGTCCTTTGGAAGTCACTTAACGTCTCTGGATCATATATAAACAAAATGAGTTCACTGGAAATCCATGGAGAATTTGGGTAAGTCCATGAGGTAGGGTAAAGCCTGGGCATCTGCATTTTCAACAAGTTCCATAAGGGACTCTTTTGCTGGATGTATAAGAGGCTCTCTAGGTTGTAATACCCTGTAATTTCATAAATTTTGAATAAATTTCAGGAGAAATGAGAGCTTTTTAAAATCATATAATCTTTCCTTTTTAAAATGGTTGGATAATGTAGGATTATGTGATATTTTAATCTTGGTGCCCTCCTACAACAATCTGTCTTTATCTCTGTCTCTCTGTCTCTGTCTCTGTGTCTGTCAGTCCGTCTGTCTCTCTCTCTCTGTCTTTCCTATTCATTTGATCTTTTGATTGGCCCATCCCAAGGAATGGCAATTATTCACAAGGATTTTTCTAGTCAATTTTAGAAGCAAAAGCTCTGGCACCATCAGATTGTCCCTGCAGTTCTGGCTTGTCTCAGCCAATCAAAACATCCCTGAAAACTAAAACTCTGTATGTCACTGATTCCATTTCAGATGGGTGTTCAGTTTTTTCACATTTGATATAATTACTGATATGTCTTTAATCGACCATTTTATTTCCACTTGACCTTGGTAGGTTAGATATTCTTTGCGGTTTTGGGAGGATGTATAGAGATGACAGGAATGTCACGTTAACAGCAGGGCGCTGTCGTGGGAGGCCCAGGCCTCAGGCACTTTGCAGCCAGGGGAAGTGCTTACCTGAAAGTTTTGCTTTCTGCCTGAATCGGGTGCTGGGGTGACTGCATCAGTGAGAGTGAGTTGGTTAATCCTTTGCTTAACTGGTTCTTTTTTGGCACAGCCAGGGGCATTGCCAAAGATAAAACCTGTTGGCAGAGGCTAAGTCCTGATCAAACAGGCACAGAGGATTTGGAGGTGGGCAGCTGGGGTACGTGAGACAACTGCATTGCTGTATTCAGGAAGCACCATGGAAAGGATGTGGAGTGAGGAGAGGGATGTTTCCCAGCCAATGAGTAGGATCGTGGAGGTGTATGTTCCTTTTTGCTGTCAAATTCTACATTTCCTAAGAAGCTTTAAACTTTTAATCACTGGAGTCAAGAGTAACGGAGAGAGGAACTGAAGTTATATACTGAATCACACTTTCCAAAGCTCTTAGGATGAACTTCGGGACAGAGGACTTCAAAAATGCCTCCAACTTTTCTTTCTTGGATTCTTAATTTCTACAGCACTCGCATTTCTGTCCTCCCTGCCACTGCTCATTTCTTCTCCTCTCCCAGATGGCCGACCAGTCCTGTCTGTTTGCTGCCTGCGTGTGCTCCTCTCCTGCTCATGTCCCACTCTTCGTCTTTTATATGTGGTTTGTGGGCCAGCAGCCTCGGGCATCCCTTGTTAGAAATGCTGAATTGTGGGTGCCACCCCAGACCTGTGGAGTCAGAACCCTCATTTCAGCAAGATCCCCAAGTGATTGAAGGCACATTCAAGACTGAGAGCCACTGCTTGTCTCAAAGGCTTTGCTGAAGGCCTCCTGTGGTGTTCCCTGCACAGAATCCAGTGGCCAGTTCTTTGACCACGCTAGCATCTGTCGTGATTTCCTTCTTCACAGCTTGCCTCTGTGACTTCTCTAACATAGCTTTATCCAGATCTCCTTTATGATCTGCTGGTCTTTTCTCCCCTGGTAATTTTCTGGCTTCCTTTCTTTTGAACAACTCCAGAATACAGATGTTTCACAGTTTAGCTCCAACCTCCCTTTTTCCTTCTCCCAGGGTCTACCGTTCCAACTAACTTGTGGACAGCTTTACACCAGCCGTCCCTCTGGAACCTCAAGAATGCTCTGTCCAAACCAGTTTGCCTTTGCCTTTGCTCCTCTTGCCTTCTTTAAAGGAGGCAGGGGGTCTGCACCATCATGAACTTCTCCTTCCTTTCCTATCTAATCAGTCACCAGATTGTACCTCCATTGCTGACTCTGTGTTGTGATTTTTCTCATTTAATCAGGTTATTTTAACCTCTTTCTTGAACCATTATAAGGGACAGATCTTTATAATTCTAGACACTATCTGCTTCTACCTCTCTTGTCCTCCACTGTTAAGTATTTTTCTAGATGTTCTAATTATTCCTTTCCTCTGCCCCAAAGCATTCTTTGTTTCTGCACAGTCTTCAGAGTTAAGTCTGATTTCTTTAGAGCAGGCTTCAAGGCCTCTCCCATTCAGACCCCAGACTCTTCCTCTAAATACCCGTTTCAAAACTCATGTCTGCACGTGCTCTATCCTTGGCCAAACGGAAGTCCTGTTTCTTCTCTTTGGCTTTCCTTTACCGACTGAGATGGCCTTTAGAATGTGGAGTGAAATTCTGATAGAGAGTATTACAGGATGAACCGTGAGCCAGCAATTGTCACGGGCAAGTTTGGGTTCACTGCAAATAGGTCAGGCCATATGATCTTCCCTTTTTCCTGCCTTTTTGACTTGGTAGATAAGGAACTGTGTTAAACACCAAACATTCAGGAAGAAACTTGATATCTGATTGGTTTCAAACAGCTCTACCAAAAAAGGCCTTATCTAAATGGAGCTCTGTCACTCGGAGGAATGTCTCTTGTGGTTCCCAATAGAACTTGTTTCTGGGCCTGATTTCTGGCAACAGGTATTTATCTGTGACTTAGGTGAAGACACAGAATCTTGTAAGATCGTTTTGCAAATGGGAAGAGGACCAAGAGATGCAGGAAGAGGGGAGGAAGGGGCAAGTAAAAAGAATTAAGATGTGTTATGTACATGTACCAATTCCCCATGGCGAAAGCAATCATTATGTACTACAAACACATGCTAATAACAATTAAAAACACAACATACACATACAAGAATTTTATAAGACCTGTGTGTGTCATATTTGTGGGTGACAAAATTGGGAGGAGCTGTAGAATCAGATAATAGAATCATACCCCAATCTTTTATCAGCTGGAGTGTATGGGCCAAATTAGAGATAAATTTTAGGAAGATCTGCACTTGTATGTGGACTCTCAAATCCACACGAAAGTAGAAGAATAGGGGCGGTATGTGAGAACTGCATTAATGTTTACTTGGTGTCTTCAAACATCTGAGCATGAATTTTGTAGGTTTGTGGACACAACCCAGAAGTCTTGGAAGAGGAGGAAAGCCGTGCCTAGAACACTGCGTTCAATTCTGTGCCTTGCATTTTCAGTGGGAATTGGAATCTTTTTCGGGAGAGCATGACGAGAGTCATTTGGCCAGGGTGTGGGTGAGTGCAGAGAGCTCCCTGGGGTGCCTTTGGTATCCATCCCGGTCCGGTGTTACTCCCTTACAGTTTCTTTGGTGGAGGGGAGTTGCTGTCTTGTTGGAGTTTCTCCAAAGACACTCAGCACAACGCTTTCCTCACAGTGCGTGTTAATAAGTACTGTTGAATGAATGCTGTTAGCATCGGGTAAGTTTTGCCCCCTGGTCTGGAGCATAGTTTCCTTGAGGGCACAAAGCACATGTTAGCTTTCTTTTTATGTCATCCCCGTCATCTTTCTCGGGCTTGGATATTTAGTAGATGCTTACTAAAGGCAAGAGGAATTCACAAAATTGATAGAGAAATCCGCGGAGCACCTCCTACTTACCCCGTTTCTATTTTCCTATTGAATATAGAAAGGGAACACTGACAAGAAGGACACTCGCCTTGTTTCTAGGGCCACCTCCTCACTAACTCACTTGCAGCGGGCAAGTAAGAACACACGAACAGGATCCGCCAATGAGGAGGTGGAATGGAAAGTGTCACGACTGCTAAAATTTAGGGTCAGACATCTGAATGCAGCAGCTGGGCTCTCCCAGCCTTTCGGTTTTGGTTATGGTAATGAAATGCTTCAAAATGACACAATTAAGATACTTAATCATTTGCAAGTTTAAGTTCTTTTCAATTGGCCTGGAAGCAGCAGAAATTGCATAGTTTGCTTCCTGGGAGATTGTAGCCAAGACCAATAACTCACTTGTGTCTGTACAGCTGTTATGTGCTATTCACTGGCAGGTGTGACTAATTCCACTGCTGACACCACCTCTTGGATGAATGTGGGCTTCTCAAACTGCTTGTTCACGAGTATCTGGGGGAGAGCATTATGGGAAGGGTGCTGGCTCTTCTTTGTTGTTACTGGTGGGGCTGAGCCCACGCGGGAGGCTTGGATTAATGTTGGGACTGTCTCTCCAGGGCCTGTCTGTTCCCTGTGGGGCCTCTCCTGGCATATGCCCGCAATCCTTGGTGCTCTTTTTTTTTGTTTACTCTCTGTATTGTCATAGCTTTCTGGACCAGGCAGGCATTTTCTGAAGGTGCTGAAAACACATTTATTTGAAAGTGACAAAGTGGTAGTGGTGAGAGGTCCAACAGGAGGACACAAGGTCATGTACAGGTGTGCCACCATGTCAGAAGAAAGCGTTGGGTTTTTCCACAAAGGGTCTGTCTGGAAAAGTCCATAAAAAAATCCAACATCTACTGTTTAATCCTTAAAGGGTTAAAAGTTGGAATGGCTTTTACCATTTAATTGTGTTTAGTTTTGTTCGTTTTTTTTTTAAAGGAACATAGAAAAAAAATCATGTTTCATTAATGCGCCAGCTTGGATTATTTTCCCCAGTCAGTGTAGCAAGCAACAATAATAAAAAGCCAGATATAAAATTTTCATACATTTACAGTAGTATAAAGACATTAAGCAAAAAAGTCCTTTAAAACGTTTTCCATGTTCATTGCACTTAGCAGGTGCTGCATATCAAGCTATTGTTTACCTAGCTAAAGTGAGCTGGAAAGTGATTGGAGCTGGCGAAGTGTCTGTGGACAAGTCACAAGACTCTTATTCTCATGCTCTGATTAGGCCAGCTGAAAGGATTAGTTTTAGCACCAATCAGATCAAGGTGATGTGAAAGTTACTCAGGGTTACTTGGAGACTTGAGATGAGCAGCAGTAAGCTAGGCAACGGAAAGCCTCATTTTCTGTGCCTTTGCTGGATAGCTCACATGGGTAGAGGCAGTTTGACTGAAGGCGTGGCCAGTGCTATTCTCCAGGCTAGTGGAGGGAATCAGCATGGATAATTCACAGTGAGCAGGTAATCCAGAAAGGAGTTCTGTTTTCTTTTGGGAGCTACCCAGTGTAGTGACAAGTGCTTGTATCACTATGGCTCTGTTCAGTTTAAAAAGTACTGCTGGGAACCACTGGTCTAATAGGTGGAAATCCAGGAGGAGACCCAGGAATTAGTCTCACAGTTTTGCTCATAATTAGATACATGACACTCAAGCAAGTTACTGAGTTGTGTTTCCTCATTTATAAAATGAGAATAAAAATCAAACTAGTCCCTCTTAGATTGTGTGGGATTGAGTTTGAAATAATAGTTTTGAAAGCACCTTGATAAGTTGACTACATATATCTATATCTATAAATCTCTTTATTGATGGCTTCCCTCCGATGAGATCTCCCAGATCTGGGGAGGCAGTGGCGGACTCGTGGGAAGGCAGAGTATCAGTGGTGGAGAACCTATGGCACATACGTTGCTTTTCTTTTAAGACAAAAGATGTTAATGTAGGAGTTGTTTTTCTCTAAACTAAAACCTTGGTACTGAGGTGTAATTGCAGTGTTGACACTGCGATAGATAAATGGGTTCTGGGTTGCACTTTGGGCACTTGTCTCTAAAAGTTTCACCATCACTGTGTTATATTGTGAGGTTAATATTTTTTCCCCCTTGGTTTTCCTTAAAAATGGATAGAATTTCTTTAGTTTATGCTAATTGGATAATCACTGGGATTGGGCAGGAACAGAGAAACCAGCATAAAATTATTTCCTACGGTAAATAAGGATATGTAAAGTCAAGACTTCACTATAAAGATCTGAACTATGTTAACTGCATCTAAGGGTAAGATTTTAAACTCTACAGACCCTAGATGAGTTTCAGAGGGTCCAGGGCAGCCTGAAACTGGATGTAAACTTTGAGCCTATGACTTATCACATAGGCTGAGAATTGCTGAATTCATGAATATTCTCTTGTTCCCAGGACAGTGTGATAACAGCAATACATAGAGAGTTTCTTTTGTCAAATTGCCATCACTGGTGCCCCTGATCGGTGCAGTCTCTCATCTGTAAAATGCAGGCATATTCTGAGACATTCCTTTTGGCTCTAAAATTCCATAATTGTAAATGAAAGCGTTTAATTCACTTTAGGAAGCCATTTCTACAACCTCCTTGTCATCTGATTATGTTGGAACAATTTGGAAATGGTAGTTAGTGAAAGGCACATTTCTTTGATATTTCAGCTAATCTGGAATTAGCTATATACCAGAGAGAGAAAGGGAGACAGAGGGAGAGACAGAGAGAGACAGAGGGAGAGAGATATTGACATATTTTCTAGATGTATCTGGAAAAGGTTAAATACCCATACAAATTGGCCATAGTCTGGGTTATTGCATGGTAAGTGTTCAGATTAGCTGGGGAAAGTTGGATAGTCTTGCTGACCTTTATAGTTTGGTTACTGAATTAGTGAAATATAGACACGATGGGTTAACACGCTTGGGTTTTTGTTAAAGCAGTTAGACTTATAGAGGGCATCAGATTAACATGCTTCCTTTTACAAATTTCCAGTGTTATATTCTCCAGGGTTGTGTGCAGACATGATCACAGTGCCCTGTAGTCACTGCTGTGTGGTGAGCTTTGAGACAGATGACAAGTGGGAGAAAACACTACTCGTGGTCTTCCTAGTAGATATTTCATTTTTCCTTGTTGGGAAAATCATGACTTTCAACAAGGTGCCTCCCTTCCTCCACATTACCCAGCTCTAGGTATTAAATATGGACCATTTCAAGATCAGTATTGAGATCCTATTCCCCGCGCCTGTGACATGGACATATGACACGAGGCTAGTGAGCACAGGGAGAATCTGCAAAGGGGCTTCAGGAAAGGCTACTCTGCTCTTAAGAAGAGATACATGGAAGATAGGGTTCCATTTTTACCTCTAGATTCTGTGGAGTCTGCAAGAAGCTTTGGGGATTCCAGTTGTCTTTCCCTAAGTCTAAAAGGGGACACGTGGAGGGTGGCAGACCGAAATGTGGAAAGACCTTGGAAACATGCTCTGCTTCCTCTGTACTGACCTCTGAGCCTCTTGATCCTGTATGATTTAAATGACCCTGTTGCCTTCATCTTCAGATATGGAACCTTTAAAGCTCAGCTATTAAAGGTTATTTATAAAATTTTATTATTTATAATATTCAATGCTTATTCTTAACAACATGGAATAAAGCCTCTACCATGACCCCTGTTCTCTTTTCTTATTTTATTTTTCTTCATCATTTACTAGATTATATGTAACAAGGCACAAAGCACAGGCATTTTTTTCCCCCATCGTGGAGTCCCCAGAAAATTGAACAGCATCTACCCCACAGGGGCACATTCTCATTAGATACCTGACATAATGAGGATTTTATCAATCTAGTTGATTTATTGCTTCTTTCATTCATTCTTTCCTTCTGGTTGCAGTTTCTGTTGAGTACATTGTTAGCTTTGCAGGACTTTCAGCAGTGGTTTAGATGTAGGAATTTTCTCATTTGATCTAAAAACATTTTAACATTGGCTTTATTGCTGAAGGATAAGTATAGTTTAGCTGGATAAAGAATTCTAGCTGACAGTTATTTTTCTATGAATACACTGAAGATATTGTTCCTCCATGTACTGGATGGTGTCTCTGTCTCGCCCCCAATTCTGTAAGTTGAATTCCTAACTTCAGTGTGACCCTATTTGGAGATAGGACCTTTAGGGAGGCAGTTAAGATTAAATGAGATCAAAGAGTAAGGCTTAAATCCAATAGGACCAGTGGCCTTTTAAGAAGAGGAAGTGATGTTAGGAGGGAGTGATCTCTCTCTGTGTAAGCATATTGGAAAGAGAGGCCACACGAGGCCACCACAAGAAGGCAGACACCTATAAGCCAGGAAGGGAGTCCTCACAAGAAGCTGATTTGCTGGCACTTCCGTGAGGGTTTTCTTAGCTGCCAGAACTGAGAGAAAATACAGTGTCTGTTGCTTAAACCACTCTGTCCCTGGGCTTCTGTCACGGCAGCCCAAGTGGATGAACGCAGATTTCACTGTGTTCTGAGTTCACTATTACTGGTGCAAAGACTGCTGACAGTCTTTCATTCCTTTGAATGGAAAGACTTGCTTGATTTAAAGATTTTTTTCCTTTTAGTTTTTTTTTTTGTTACCATATAATATATCAAGGGGTGGCTTTGTTTTATTTAAAATGCTTGAAGCTGGGTATGGGGGTGCATGCCTGTAATCCCAGAACTTGGGAGGATGAGGCAGGAGGATTGCTCTGAGTTCAAGGCCAGCTTGGGCAACATAGTGAGTTCAGGAGCAGTCTGAATTATATAGTGAGACGCTGTCTCAAAAGAACAAACAAAATCTTGGGTTCCATGATCTTATGCAATCTAAGAATTCATGTATTTATTTGTTTCCCAGTTTTGGAAAATGCTTAGCTATTATGCTTGTTTGATTACTATCTCTTCCCTACTCTCTTTTCTTTTTTTACAATCCTTACTAGATTTGATCATGAGTCTAATTCTGTCCTTTCCATGTCTCTTTATTTTATATATCCCATCTTTTTATCTTTCCATGTCGATGCCTGGGTACTTTGTTACGATTTACCCTATGGTTCACAAGTTCTCTTGTCAGATGTATCGATAGTTCTATTTAGCCCACCCATCAAATGTTAATGTAGAAGACTCATTCTTTTGTTTCTGGCTTTTCAAGTTTTTTGGGCAGATTCCCCCCCACCCCCCATCTTCTTATTTCATAGTGATTCCTCTACCTTTTAAACTCTTGTTTCAGATTTTAAATACTTTTCAAATCCTGTGTTTGTGATTAGTTGAGTTTCCTTCATAATGTCTTGTTTCTCTGTGTGGTTTAGAATTTTGTAAAACTATGAGCTCATGCTGGCCTAGAGTTGTCTCATGGGGCCTGAATTGTGGAAAGATTACTATTTTTGAAGAATGGGGGTGTCCTGAGTCTAACACTACTAGTTTTACGTTATTTTCCAGCTTAACTTTCAAATACCATTCCTGTACACTCATTAATAGTGTAGGCTTGAGGTTTTTGTAACTTTCAAGATGCCTCTTTTCAGCAGATAGCTCCGAGAAACACTATGCATCCTTACTGCTCTTCCAGGCTGGTAAAGTTTTTCTTTTGTATATTGAGCAGCAGAAACATCCAGTTGTATGTATGACTCATTGCTGCTGTTTGTCATCTTGTGTGGACCCAGAAAAACATTTCCCACCCCTCTGAAAACATTAAACACCCAGATCCTAGGGTGTATAGCCAGGTCAAATACTGGCCCAGGCTCTTATGGTATAGACTCTGATTTTAATCTTTTAAAATATTACTTGGGAATCTTGTTTTTCTCAAGCTCTGCTATGTATTAAAATTTTAGGAAAGGATTGTGTTTTATCTGGATTTCTTTGAGTGTTGTGCATAGGTTTATATCAGTGTAGTCTGCTGTGTAGCTGGAACTGAATTCGAGTCTGAAATCTGGCACTAAAGGCATTCTCGTTGCCAAATCCAGTGGAATTACTTCAGTTCTCACCTTCTGGAAACTCTGGCTAGTACATTTGGGGATAGAGATCCATCACTCACGTTTCAAAACTCTCCGTCGCCTCAGGGCCGCACTTCCCTGGTATACTGAGCACTGTTCTTGGCATCTCCTACCTGTCCTGGTTTTCTGTTAGTCCCTCACTTGCACCTTGTGATCTTATCCATTGTGGGGTTTCATTTTTAGGGGGCACTGAT
Organism: Dinomys branickii; assembly: GCA_004027595.1. Taxonomy (NCBI): domain Eukaryota; kingdom Metazoa; phylum Chordata; class Mammalia; order Rodentia; family Dinomyidae; genus Dinomys; species Dinomys branickii. The sequence goes on along the minus strand of PVLD010015454.1, from coordinate 35,355 downwards.
GAATCAGCTCTACCTTGGCCAGGGTTCTCCCCGCCGGACATCCAGGTTCAGGTATTGCACCTTCCTGTTGATGTGTTCCTGAGGTCCCAGCAGGATTTCATATTTAATACAGCCACTGCTGACCTCACTGCCATAACTACTGTCCCGTGCCAGCCTTCTTCTCTTCTGTTCTTTTGTTTTCGGGTACTGTCCTGTGTCTTGGCTCTCCTCCATTCCCCTTCCTCCTTCCCCACTCTTCCCAACTTCCCATCCTTTATGCCAAATTTTATGTGTAGCCTTCTGTATTATTCAGCCTATATTTATAACAAACACCTGTAATAATTAATTTATAAAGGGAAAATGTTCATTTTGTCTCACCATTTTGGAGATTCTGGTCCATTAACTTGGGCCTGTGGTGAGGGAGCACATCATGATGGGTCAGGGCGGTGGAGCAAAACTGCTTGCATCACAACCCAGGGAGCAAACAGGAAGAGAAAGGAAGCAAACAGGAAGACCACATTCCCATCATCCTCTTCACGGGCACATGCTCAGTGACCCGACTTCCTTCCACCAGGCTCCACCTCTTAAAGGGTCCACTGCTTCCTAATGGAATCATGTTGAGGACCAAGGCTTTAGTGTGTGGACCTTTGGGAGACCATTCTATATTCCATCCCTCAACTATCTCAAAAGAAACTGGCTTAGATATTCCTTTCTTATGTTCCTACAACTCTTATATACCTACCTACCATTCTAATGCTGTTGCTGTGCCTATTTCTGACAACACTGTGAGCACTTCCTGGAAAGGAGTTATACTTTACTCAGTTGTGTATCTTAAACACACAACCTAGAGAGCATGGTGAGTGCTCAGTAAATGTTTCCATGATTACTTAGGTGGGTGGATGAGTGAGTGGATAACTGCACACTTGCTCAGAGGATGGGATTTCTATGGGGTTGAAGACATTCAAGACGGCTTCCTGGAGAAGGCGGCTTATGGTATCTGCATGAGGTGGGTGAAAGGTGAGCGAGATAAGAGAAAAACTAAACTGCCAGTACATGTGTCTCCCTTTTGGGTGCTTTATAAGTCACTGACTGATTGCAACAGCAGGTGACTAATGGCCAGCAGCATTCTGACAGTCCCTGCTGACAGGCGATAATGAGATTAGTGCCTTTTGATTCCATTATTAACAAGTAGGCAAAGAATCATTTGGGCATGTCAGGAGCTAATGATAGGAATTAAGGGTCCCTCTAACTTTGTGGCAGCAGTTCAGGTACTTGATGCTTTGAAGACTAATTGCAGGCATTTCTCCTTCTAAATATTTTAAAATAAACATTTTTGTGGATATAGAACATATGTAAAAATGTACCAGCATAAGTGTCCAGCTTGATTAATTACCACAAAATGAGCATATCAGTGCAATCAGTGTGAAACCAGAGTGTAGACTGCTGCTGGCACTCAGAGCCGCAAGTCCCCCATGTGCCGCTCCCAGTTACCACTGTACCCCTTCTTCTCACCAACGATCACTGACCACTTTCCTTAGCAGCAGAGATTAATTTTTCCACTTTTGAAACTTCATGTAAATGAAATCAAGTAGTATATTGCTTACTGAGTACTTTGTTCATCTGCTCAACATCGAGTCTGTCAGATGAGTGCATGTCAGGGTAGCAATGGTTCATGCATTCCACTGCTACGCATTATTGCACTGTATAAATACATCAAATTTTATAAAGCTGTTCTACTGTTGATGGATGTTAGGCTGGTTTTTAGTTTTTAGCTGCTGTGCATAGTGCTGCTATGGATGTTCTTGCCTGACTTTTGATGGACACACATATCTGTCTCTGCTGGGCCCGCACTTGGGTAAGGAGCCAGTGGCTCACAGAATATGCATGTGCTCTGTTAGCAAACACTGACCAGGTGTTTTCTGGGGTGGTTGTGCAGTTTATATTTCCAGCAAGAGTGTGAAAATTCTAGTTGTGTCACACACTTGCCAGTATTTATTTATTTATAAAATTTTATTTTGTTATGGTAAATGCATTTAACATGAGATCCTCCCTCTTCACAAATTTTGAGGTGTAAATATATTATTGTTGTTGACTGGTACAGTGTGATACAGCAAATATCTAGAGCGTGTTCATCTTGCTTAAGATGAAACTTTATCTTTCTTGGTTAGTAACTTCCCTTTTCTCCTCCCACCCAGATCCTGGCAATCACCATTCCACTCTTCAATGCTATGATCTTGACTGTTTTAGATACATCATATTAGCAGAATGTTACAGTGTCTTTCTGTGGTTGGCTTATTTCACTTAGCATACTACCCTCAGGGTTCATCGATGCTGTCACATATCACAGAATTTCCTCCCCTTTTTAAAAGGTCTGGTAGTATTCCATGTATGTATTGCCACATTTTCTTCATCCATTTATTTGTTGATAGACACTTAAGTTGTTTCTGCATCTTCGCCATTGTGAATAGTGGTGCAAAGAACATATTATCCCTTCAGAATGTTGATTTTAATTCTTTTAGATACGTACCCAGAAGTTGAGTTGCTGGATCATATGGTAGTTCTGTTTTTAATAGTTTAAGAAACTGCTATATTGTTTTTTGTAGCACCTGCACAATATTGTATTTTCATAATAGTGTGTGTCTTCGTTGTTTTTTTCACTGATGGGACAAAACACCCAACACCTATAAGTTAAAGGAGCAAAGATTTATTTGGGCTCACAGTTTGTAGAGGCTTCAGCCTACAGCTGGCAGGCTCCAAGGCGGGGCAGCACAGTGGAGAGACAGTTCATGGCAGAGCAGATAGGAAGCAGCCTGACTTCCTTCTTCTTTCCCTTTCTATTCCATCCAGGCTGCAAGCCAATTGGTTGGTGCTTTCCACACCCAGGGTGGGTCTTCCTTCTTTAGTAATTCCATCTTCCACACCCTGAACTATGTTTAACCAACCAGTGAGTGAATTCAGTATTACACACTCATGATCCAGTATCACATGCTTGTGATCCAAAAGCCTTATCGATGAATGGATGAGGCTTTGGGAGCACATCTAGGGATGAGCCATAACAGTGTCTTATTTCCAGTTTCTCCACATTCTTAATGACATTCACCTTCACCTTTTTTTTTTTAACAATAGCTTTCCTGGTAGATATGAAGTAATACCTGAAGGTTTTGATTTACATTTCCTTGATGATTAGTGATGTTGAACATTTCTTATTGGTAATTTGTATATCTTCTTGGGGAACTGGTTAAATCCTTAGTCCATTTGGTAATTGGGTTCTTGGGGTTTTTTTCTTATTGAGTTGTGTGAGTTTCTTATACACATTTTGGAGATTAACCCCTTATCAGATATATGGTTTGTGAATTTTTTTCCCATTTTATAGGTTGCCTTTTTGCTTTTTTTCTTGTGCTTGTTAGTTTGATGTAGTTCCACTTGTTAATTTTTGTTTTTGCTGCCTGTACTTTTGGTATCGTGTGGATATTGCCAAGAACAATAGTAAGAAGTTCTTCTTTTATGTTTTTTCTGGAAGGTTTATAGTATCAGGTATTATGTTCAAGTCTATTTTGAGTTAATTTCTGTGTATAGTGTGGGATAATGTAATATTTATTTTCACCTATAATATTCATTTAGATTGCATCAGTAGAATTTGGGGTGGTGTACATATAAGCTAAATGGAAATTTATATTCATAATAGCTTTGAAAGTGATTAAAAAAAAAGAAAGTGATTTGCAATCTTTTAGCATTGTATTAAGGCATTTAGGCTTGTGGGTTTTTTTTTTTTTTTTCTGTTTCAAGGAACCCATAGAGTATTTCAGAGTTCCCTTAAAACAAATAATATACCAAGAAAATGCATTATTATCTTTTAATTGAAGTCTTTAAATGCATACATTTGTCAATGCTCTGATAATCCTTTAACATACTTAAAAAACTATGTTTAAAAATATAAAATGAACAGATTAAGTAGCATCTCTTTAGGGTCTCTAAAGGCATGTCACTGTCCCCTGTCTGTGGTTCTGTGGGGTTGCTGTGGATAACTTGAGCCAGGGAGAAACCTAGAATTGGTGACAGGTTTGGTGACAGGCTGGAAGGCGAGCGGCTCCACTCTAATGTGAGAGGTTGCTGACCCCCTGGGTGGTGAATTGGGAGCATGACTGGTGGTTTGCGGGATGTCCCCTCGTGCTTCTTCCTTCATGAGGGCAATGGACAGAGCCAGGATGCCCTGAAGAAGCAGGGCATGGGGATGGCTGTTTCTAGAATAACCCCAATAATCTCATCTTCAGAGTCTCTCTTGCAAAACTGACTAGTACTGAAAGAAAGATGATAATGGTCTCATTCTTATGTTTTCTTGGCGAAACTAGACACTGGTTCCATTTGATCTTTTTTCTTGTGTTCACTGATCATGTCAAGGTAGCACTGCCTGCTGGGAACTCAGTAAGTTTTGAGAGAAGGAAGATTGACCGGGGTTAAAAGGGACTTGTGGGACATCAGAGGTGTGGAGGGAAACAGGATTAGTCTACAAGGTAGAACAGAGAGCTGGAGCTCTGAGGAGGGAGGTGAACAAGACATCACAGGAAGACTGGAGAAAACGCTGAAGGGAGGAGCTGGGACGCATACTGCTACGCCATCCAGAAAGACAAGGATGGGCCAAAGAAAGGAAGTGGACCAGCAGAGTTGTGGGTGGAGGGCTTGGAGGGGCGGGGTTGTCCTTTCGTCAAACGTATGCTGAGTTTTGTTGTTGTGGGTAATTTGGTGGCCATCTGAGGCCACATTTTCTTAGCGCTGCTATAATGTGACTTGGTTGATGTGTGTTCCTTCCTACTTAAGGACTTCTCTAGGGCACACTGATCTTACCCAACTAGATTTTGTTTTTTTTGACTTTTAAAATATAACACTTTGTTAGTGGGGGTTTGTTATTTTAAAAATCAGTTTCAATTTTTGCATATGTAATACTCTCATGATTTGAAAATTAAGACAGATGATAGATTATTAAGATTTTTTCCTCTCATTCTATTCCTTGTCTTTGCAGTTTTCATGGAAACCTCCAGAGGTAGCCTTTATTGGTTTCTTTTCTATTTTTTCACTTTCTAAGATGTTGTATGTACAAGGAAAATTAAATATATAATTAAAAGTCAAAGTAGATATATAAGAAATAAATTAAATAAATAAACACATTAAACCAATAAAAGTATATGAAATGAAATTAAGTATGCATTGTAGTCAAGCAAAATTATCTATTATTATATATACAAACAGAATATATAGTAACATCCTATTTTATATTTATATATTAGGCATCTCTATTTTCTTTCCTATTTATATAAAGAATGAGATTTTTTTCATATTATGTTGCCCCTAGCTTTTTCACATAAAAAATACCTTCCTATTTTAGTACAGAGCATTTCTTCATTATTTTTTATAGGTGCATAGCATTCTGATATGTAGACACATCATAATTTGTTTATTTAATGCAAACTGATGGGTACTATGCTAGTTTTCTTCCTTTCCCTATAAGAGAGCTGCACTGAATGATCTTAGCCTGCCAATTTTGGATGTTTGCGAATGTATCTGTAGGACAAATTCCCAGAAATACACTGACAGAGTCAAATGACATATACATTTGTAATTTTGATAGATGTTGCCAAATTGTACTCCTCAGGAACTGAACTAATTCCTACTCTCACTAGTAATATTGGTGATGCCTGTTTTCCAACTTTTGGATTTGTGCCAATATGGTAGGTTAATGAAAAGGGGTTCTCAGCGCTTTAATGTGTGTTTACCTTATTATGAATGAGGTTAAACATCCACTGTATATTTAATAAGAATTTGTATTTCCATTTCTATGGACTACACAATTATGTCCTTTGACTGTTTTTCTACAGGGTTTTTTGTCTTTTTTAAGTGATTATTTTAGAACTCGTTGTGTATGCATATGTGCATAGGTACATGTTTGTTTTTCTATGTGTGTATATCATTTTTATGTGAATGTGTGTGCTCTGTGTGTCTGTAACCAATGTTTTTTTGTGACAAAATCAAAATTTTCCCCATATATTTTGTTTGTCTTGTAATTTGGTTTTGGTGGCTTTTTTTTTTTTTAACTTTCTGATGCAAAGTTTTGCTCTGTATGAAGCTTATTTTTATGCAGTTGAATTTATCATCTTGTATTTTATGGCTTTAGGTTTTTTCCTTACAGGAGAAGGGATTTCTTTACTCCTTTTCTTTTTCTACTATTTTTATGGCTTCCTTTAAAAATGAATTCTTATTTAAATTCTAATTTGGAATTTATTTTGGCACGTGGCATCTTCTTGCTCAAGTGTGAAAGCATGTGAGGAGTCAGGTGGGAGATGAGGAGAAATGAAGGAAAGGAAATTCCAGTGAAGAATTTGGAAGAAGGGCAAGAGAGGATTAAAGTGCTGGCAGGAGCAGAGAGGTGAGGATTTATGACATATGTCTTTGGAGGCTGGGAGTTATTTAACATATGACATTTAATTGTGAAGTAAATAGTTTGAATACTTTAGGTGTAGCTAATCCTCACAATAAAGGAGATCAACAGTCATTTATGCTATAGTATTTTGTTTCTTAAAACACAATCTAACATAAATGCGGTTCACCATGTTACAATTTGATGGAGCTGGGCAGGAACTTGTGTGTTGTATATTTTCAGCTCTTACTTCTTGGTGCCAGTAACTGAACATTACAGGTAGGAACATGGTGTGAGCCCTGGTACCCCCACCCACAAGCGTACGGATGCGCCCCTGGTTAAATCTGGTAGCGGGGACGGGGCGGGCTCTGAAGTCCAGGTTTTTTTTAACTCCCTATTGAAGCTCTTTTATTTAGATCATGGATAACTTCCTTCATCTTTGAAGTTTAAGCAAACAGAACAAAAATTTCTGTGGCTTGAATCACCCTTAATGCGAGAGCAGTAATTTATTCCTGTCAATTTTTAAGAATGTGTGAAGTTGTCCAGCCTTTTGAGAGTCCCCACAGTCCTTCCCATAATCCTGAGTGTTGGTTTACGCTCAGAAACCACTATTCGAGTCTGACGGAGCTCTACGGTTTATGTTTGTCAGGATGTTTCCTTTGACTATGTGAAATAAATTTAAAGTCATTTATCAATTATCTCTAAGGGCCGGCACCATTCTGGGTGCTGGGCTATTGCTTTTGAATTAGACAGAACTTTCACCTTCATGAATCTTATCTTCTGGCAGAGGAGACAGGTAAAAAGCATACTAATAATTTCTTAAGTGTATGACCTCAGGTGAAATAATGACCTGAAGTAAAAAAGGGTAAGCAAATGTGGTGGGAGTTTAGGTGGTGTGGTCAGAAATAGGGTTTTCTTTGAGGAAGTGGTTAATAGAGTGAATAACAAACTCAGCAAGGTATAAAAACCACTCCAGGAAGAAGGAATGCGAACCTGACCTGAAGCCCTGAGGCGGCACAGAGCAGTGTGAGCCCGTTGGAAGGGCCCTGGGTTCTACAGGTTCAGAGCAAGGAGAAGGAGCATCCCTGGCTGGAGCATGGCAGCCCTGGTGGATGCTCTTCTCAGACCTGCCCGTTGTTGAAGTCGAATTATGGCTGCTGGAGTTGCCTTTCTGCTCTGCATTCCTGATGCTTTTCTTTCTTTCCCTACTTATTCTCATTTTAGAGCAGTGATAGGAGTCAAGCCTCATATGCTGCTTGAAGTTATAATAAAGTCTTCAAAGTCTCACTTCTTGTTCTGATAGGGATGTTCAAAGCATAGGCTTTCCTCCTCCACGGTGGTGTGTGGGACCACGGGGCTGTCAGTGCCATCAGATGGTGGAGGCTGGCTGAGGAGAGGCTCTGCCTACTGTGATATGAATCCATCCCTAATGGGCATGAAAAGGCAAAGAAGCAGAAAGAAAAACCCAGCATGAGCAAGTAGGCCAGGGTGGGGCACTCTGCGTAGTCAGGAATAACGCTTTTCCTCTTGGAGGAGGCATACTCCTGACGCAGCGGACCCCTCAGGTTCCATCTCCGTGTACCTGTTCCTCAGCTTCTACAAAATGGCTGTCAGTCTCCTTTAAGCGAGAAAAATTGAGGATGGTTTTTCAGTGCTATTGCTGGCTTAGTTATGTCAAGCGATTTCTTCAAAGCATAATAATAGGTGCTGTCTTCAGAAATAGGTTAGTCACAAATGCCTAGTTCTTCAAGTTTACTCACTCCCCTCCTGTCCTTTCCTTCAGTCTTCTCTCCTCTCCCCTGGAATTAAGTTTCTTCCAGAGATTTCTTCACATAGAGGTGAAGTTTCATTTCTGGTTTCCTTCCATAATCTCCTCCTCCTCTCTCTGAACTGTCATGCCAAAGCTTCTGTCAGGCATGCCAGGTCAATTCTGTGGAACACATTGTCAGTGATGTCATGAGGAAAATAGTCAACCTGGGGCCAGCGATGTTAATAAGTCACCTCCCTTCCTCCCCCTGCTGCAATACTAGATAATTTATTTTTTAACCAATCTTTACCAACCAAATGTTAACACATATGCCTGATTGTTAACCTCCTCTGGGCACCAAACCTGTTTTTTCTTGAGTGCAATAAGTGATTATCCAACTCATGCTGCTCTGAAAAAGAGGTTTTGTTTTAATAAGCAGTTTGCAGTTTGGCACACAATGCTGAGGAAAGCAACATTATCTCCAGCAGTAAACTCTGCAGTCATTGCAAAGCTTGACAAGAAAATGATTGAGTCTGTTTGTTATACCTTTGTGGGGCTGCCACTGCTGCGGCTGATGGAAATGTTGTTGTTTATTCAGCAATGCAATAACACTTTCTGTAATTTATGGATGCACATTCCCCAGATTACTAAAGGTAATATTGTTGACTAAAGGAAAGTATACGAATGGATAGTTTCAGTTGTTGCTGTCCTTATAAAAGTGATTGACTGTTCACTTTGCACAGGAAAGAATTTGCACAGGCTTCATCCCCCTTAACAATTACAGATTTTCCTTCCTCTGACAGTTACAAATAGCATAGCTTGTCCTAAGTGGTAAAAATTTACTGATTCCATGGAAGTTCAAGCTAGAGGCTGTGTGGATCTTCTCTTCCTTCTTTCCCGGCTAGCTCTCCTGTTTTGCCTCCGGGGGGCGCCAAATAAGTCATGCCTGGACACTAGGAGGCCTTTAGCCTGGGAAAATGGCACCTGATAAAGTGGCTTATGGCCTCAGACACATGGCTTTTCCTGTAAACAGAGCTAACTCCGCCATGGGGTGATCGTCAGCCTTGTCTGGTGACTGATGGCTTGAGCTTCTTGCATAATCTCAGGTGGTAGGAAGATGTCTTTTGACCAGTTGCTCCATAGGAAAGATTGGATAAATGGTTCTTCAGTTACCAGAAATATAAATGAAATCTTCAGGCAGTAGAAACCCAGTCCCTGCTCTCAGAGTCTCGCTTGGAGGTCTGAAAATGTTGTCTCAGGTTGTCACGGACATACCTGTTGATAGGCAGTGAAGAATGAACAAGGGAAGCTTAGGGTGGATGTGGGGTCATCCTAAATCCCCTAGCCCAGCTGTACGGCACAGAAAAGTCTAGCAGTTCTAGAGACCTAGCAGTGTTCTCACTGCATGCCAGTTGGGGCTTTCTCCTTGCCTCCAAGGAAATACCATTTTTGACTTGAAGCCTGTTGGCCTCCACAGACTGATGGCTAACACGTAGATGGCACTAGAAGGTCCCAGCTTTAGCTCTTACTGCGATGAAGAAGCAAGCAACTCACTAAAAGCCTTCTTAACAGGAATAAGAACTTCACAGGCACTGAAGGCCAGTACTCGTTCTTCTTGAAAACAAGTAGTCACAACACACACACACACACACACACACACACACACACATATATATAAATATAAAATACTCATAAATCATATATTTTACAGCTGTTTTTCTACATTATTTTTTTCTGCACAAACTCTCAGTGGGCTGATGTGAGACTTAGCTGACCAGCACTTACTTGATAATGCCTTTCACAGCCCCAGAAGTTTTTTACTGAGTGATTTGTTATTTAATTGGTCATAGTAGGGGGGAATCCCAGCATATGGGAGGCTGCATTTGTTAAACCTTGGTGATTGATGTAGGGAAGACATTAGCTAACAAAAATATTATTTATCATTTTGTTGGCCCAAACACATGCTATAGGAAAAAGAAGGGTGAACAGGGCAACGATTTAATTTATTCTGAGTGGCTGTTGGCTGAGCATGGAATTTAGCTGAGACACCTTGTTATTTTAATCCATGCCTCACCTACTCCTATAGGTTCATCCTTTCCTTGTATTGATGAAGAATAAAAAAGAAGGCTGGTTTAGTTGCTGTAAATTATTCTCATCACTTTCAGAGATAGGTGCCTGTTTCTCCTCTTTCTCATTCCACAAAGATTTTGAGTCCTTGCTGTGGTTTTTGCCATCAGTTATTTCTCTACATGAAACTTGTGTTTGATTTTGGCCTTGTAGTATGAAATACAGATTTTGAAACTCAGAAGGGCTTGTGCAACTTAAACCTAGTTTTCTTTAGTGATGGCCTATAGTCAGAACACTTGCTCTTAGTCATACAGATAATTGCACGATAATAGATTTGCTAATTGTTGTTCCCCTTTGGCAGCCGAAGTTCACTTGGCCCATGGCATTCTCGACATTAACCAAATTGAGGTTAATAATAAGAGTATTACAAGGTGGATCTCAATTCATGTTATTTGGGTAATTGTAATCTCTTATGCTGTAGAGTTCAGTTGATGTTGACAGTGTGCTTTTACTGCAAATGATGACATCTTGTTCTGTTTTCTGAGTCTCCAACTAGCCAGCTAATACTGACATTAGGTATATTTTTGGGCCAAAGTATTCTTTCCACGTATATTTAATGTGTTCACATAGTAGGGTGTATATTATGTGCATAGATTGTTTTGCTTCCTCTGTCATCCTTATAGTATTTATGAATAATAAATGATGTTAAGACAAAGCAAATCATGTGTTTCTAAATTGACACATATTTTCCCAACACATACGCAAGGGTTTCATTAGTCATGAGCTAATGAAGAAGTTGAAGAGTAGATAAAGAAATGTATTAAAAAATAGGGTAGGGAAGAAATTCAGTCCAGCCTCCAAGATCTTTGTCTGATCTATGTATTTTAAACAAAAAGGTTACAACATTTTCAGGGGTTGTTCCCTTGTGTTTTTCTCCTCCTTTCTTTTCACTATCTTGGAAGCTTGTACTCTGTGAGAGAAAAGTAATTATAGGCACCCTCTGTATCCATACATTCTACATTCATAGATTCGATCATCCACGGGTTGAAATTATTTGGAAAAATTTGTATAGATACTGAATACGTGCATACTTTTTCCTTGTCATTTTTCACTAAAGGACACAGTAGCACAACCAGTAGTACTTACATGGGATTACATTGAATTGGGCATTGTAAGTAATCTGGAGTGATTTAAAGGATATATGGCTCATAAGTAAACACGATGCCATCTTGTACAAGGAACATCTAGGTGGGTCCTGGAGCCCTGTGGGTACCACGAGACAACTGTATAGCTGAAATCTGGAAAAGGGTGCTAATATTGATGATCTGATGATGCTATGATAACCTGCTTTTCTCTCTGCATCGCTTACAGCTTTAGTGTTTGTGTGTGTTTGTGTATAAGTATCAGTGTGCCTATGTCCTTTTTAATGAATAAATGAGCAGATACTCCTTTCTGTGAGCAACACTTGTCACAGGCCCTGAGCTAGGCGTTGTTCTGTGCTCCACTTTACAGTGGGGAAACTGAAGCAGCGTAGTAAGTGTACCTCACCAAAGTTAACACAATTCTTAGGTGCAGAAGCCAGGATTTGAAACAAAAACCTACCGTCCTGGTGCCTGTGCGCATCACTGGTACTTCCGGCTGCTTCTGCTGAAGACAGGGGTCAGCCTGCACGGTGACAGGATGCCCCGTTGTGTTCTGCCAGCTGGGGGTCGCTCTGCTCTTGTCCTTGCTCCCATGTCTCCTTCTTAGGAGTCTGCTTAGCAGCATCACCATTTGACATGCACTTATCTCAAACTCTCAAAGGCAAAACCAATTCCATTTTTGCACCTATGAGTCTCCCTGGAGTCCTTACACGAACATGAGTGATATATGAGAGATCGTGCCAGCCACCTTTGTCCACATTAAGTGAAATTAGAAAGGGCTTGACTAGTAGAAGTGAAGATGGTACCATTCCGTACTTTTAATTTCTCCCTTTGCTTTGAGCCAGTCCTTTGTTCCTTATCTTGCTGGATTTCTTTTTTCTGTCAACATTCCACCTAGTTCTGAAAACCACACCTAAAATACAAGTCTAAGTTCTCAATTCTAGGTTGTTGCATATTAAAGTCGAAATGATGAAGTAACACAAGGTGCTGTTGTTCTGAAAGGAAGGGCTCTTTGACACAGTTTGATCATTTTTGTGAGGAAAGTAGGGGAAGTGGGGCTATAGAAACAGGAGGACTTTGGTTTGGGAGATATCTTGGGGCAGTTAAAACAATAGCTCGGTGGGCCTCAGCCTTCCACCAGTCTAAACACCTTGCCTGGCGGCACGTGAGCCTGGCGGGTCGTAGGAGACACAGTCCCTGCAGTCTGGGATATTGCTTAAATACCATAAAAAGCCTCCATCATTTACCCCTCCTGAGCACCAGAGAGAAAAATGGTGTGGTAATCCTGGCATAGTGGGTGGTGTGACTTTCCCATCAGGAGAAAACGAAATTGTGTGGATGTCTCCCCCCTCCACCTCTGCCGTTCACTCTTTTTAATCTTTAAATAAGACGATTGGTAGCCTGTTGGCATGAAAATGGGCCCTGAATTTTTATTCAAAGTTATACAAGGATGATAGTTGGAATTTTTGGCAGGAGGCACGCCATTGCTTTTCAGAAAGTGCCGTCAAGGGAAGCTTTTTCTGAATTACCTGCTGGGCCTGGGCGCTTTTATGTTGTTGTTGTGACAGGTAGATTTATAAGGCTTGAAATTTGTACAAATCAGTTGTCATTCAGTGCGAGCTGTCAATGTGTCAAGCTGTCAGCCTGCTGCGAGGGGACGCCTGAGGGGGAGTACAAGGGGGCAACCATGGAGAAAGGAAATGAGTTCAAACAGACCTGAAATGGAGCTCCGTTCTCGGGGTTTCCTGCCCCCGTAGAGCCGGCATTGATTTTCCTTGATGTTGAGCAACAGCAAACCTTAAATGACACGTTGTTAGCAATCTAAAGTTGCTGTTTATTGTCTTTTAAATGGCAGCAAATCATGCAGAAGAGAATACAGTGTGTATTTTTGAATTGTGCATGTTTAGCAGCATCCTGTTCATGTCACTTTTCTGGCCTGGCTGGTTTCAACCAAGGGACCTGCTGCTTCGCTGATGAGCCCAACTTTCTGTAGCATTTTGCAGACGCAGCGTGAAAGGAAGTTGTGTGCTCATCTCTCCCTGGGCTATGGATCACTAATAAACACGGTATTAAAGGAGCAGAGAGTTGACACTGCTGTTTTAGCCTACAAAAGAAGAGCGGTGTCCCTAGCCTGGATTTAGCTCCCTTTTAAGGCGACACAAGGCCTCAGCAGAGAGGACTTCCCTGGACAGTGCTGGACAATATAGTCAATTTTCTGGGCAGTACTAGCCCTGACATTCAACTGAGACAGCTCCCTCTACTTCAGAGTAATTATTTAAAGGGAAATATTTTTAACACGTAGAACACATCACCAAACACAAAATCACAATCTGATGATTTTCTTTCTCTTGTTTAAAAGCATCTTCATCCTGTGTCCTGGGACCAGTGTGCAGAGTGGTTCAGGTTGCCCTTGCTTGCCTTGCGCACGGCTCTGGGAGGCTTCCAATGTACCTCCTTCCACTGTCCTCCTTTTCCTGTTTTTCTCACATCTACCTAGTACACAGGGAAATTTGAACCTTTGGCTAAGAAGTCATGAGGGAGGAAGAAAGCTTATTTCTGAAAGATAAAATCATAGCCCCAAAAGGCCACGATTTCTCAGTGTGTGGCATTCGGCAAAGGGGCCTGGTTTTTATCCAGATGTGTAAGCCTTTCACCTCTGCATAGGACATCCTGGCTTTAATCAGTTGTGCAATTTGGGCCGATTCCACTCATCCCCTGTCCATCGGGTGGCACAGAAGAGAGGAGTTGCAAAGGCGCAGGGTGAACGAGGGCGGGAAGGCGGGAGGTGCTGGGGATGGAAGCTGGGAAGGTGACACTTGAGGACCACTCAGCAGCAAGAGGTAAAAAAAAATTAATCGAAGATTTCCATCTAGCCATTACCGGCTGGCGTGCACGGCCCCTGCGCCTGTGAGCTGCAAAGTGTGCAAGAGTCTCCTGGCGCTACAGAGTTTGTCTTGTAAAAGTGCAGCTGTCCAAAACATGACAGCTACAGCATTAGCAGGGCCATTAAGAGGTGTAGAACATTTCCAGGGAAATGATTTGAAAAATGACAATGCTGGCTCCTGTGTGATATTAATTATACCCTGTACTCATGGCAAACAAGCTAAAATAGTTGGCAAGAAAGACAGAGCGAGCTGTCCTGGTTCTGACCGTCACTCTTATCAAATGGTTGCCAACCTGGTGGGGCTTTATGGTCCGCAGGTAATTGAAAGGTGAGAGGGATGCGCTCGGGACCATCTGTCAGGGCCGTGTGGACAGGGTGGCCCCAGGGTGATTGTGGAATCTGGGAGTCTGGGCTGAAAGGCGATGCCACAGAGGGCAGCAGGGTCGTCTTCCACTGTGAGCAGGTGGGGCCGAGCTCTGCTGCCTGACAGGACTGTCGGTGATGGAGGGGATGCTCTGTGGCTGCACTAGCTAGCAGGGAAGTCACGGATAGCTATTGTCACTGGGAACTTGGCTTCTGCGATTGAGCCACTAAATTTTAAATTTTATGTAGCCTTAATGCATTTAAATGTAAATAGTCTCAGACAGCTACCGTTCTGAGCAGCAGAGGACCTTAGAAAGTGTTTTTTTTTTTTTTTTTGCTGTGGGATTATAAGGCTAGAGTAAGATGTAGCTGTGACTGGTGATCAGACTTCATATTTTGTGGTGCAAAATGATACCTGCCTTGCTCTAGCTCCTTCTCAGTTTGTTTTATGCTTTCCTTACTGGAAAGCAAGAATACATTTGAACCCATTTTATGAATGGGAAAACTGAGGCCAAGGAAAGTGAAATGGATCTCCTTCCAGTCACAGGTACTAGATCTGTCAGTAGTAAAACCAGTGCTTCTTCCCAAAGGAACGGCTTCCTTTCTAAGGGCTCTGATGGGCGACTTCCTTCCAAGGGGCCGGGAGTCTGTACTACCTGTCTGCCTTCCTCAGGCTCTGGCACCGTCCTTGGTAGTGTTCTTCGTCTGGGAAGGGTGGGGAGTGCCTAAGTCTGAAACAGCTCAGGAGATGCTCCCACTTCCCGAGTTGGCCATACTTCTTGGAAGGCTGTCAGCTCCGTTGGCCCTGTCCCCTGGGGAGCCCTTCCTTAAACCTGTCAGCCCTACACATCTGAATTGTGCTTTTGACCTGTGGATCAGATACATCATCCTTCTCCCTGCTGATCCTGTAGCTAAATTACCCTATATAAACAAGCCTTTGTTGCTCCTGACGGTGAGAGATGTGCTGTTGGCTCTTGTTGAAGAAGAAAATAGACCTGGGAAGGGAGAGGTCATGAGCAGGTCAGAGTGCCAGGAGAAAAGGCTTCTGGGGCTCAAGTTTCCAGATTTGGGGTGTGTGTGTGGGGTAGGGGACAAGCTGCTTTGTGATCCACGGACCGTGTATGTTTGCCACATATGTGGCCACCTATTTGTCGTGGGTGGAAACCACTTGTGAGACTTATTAAATAAAAAAATATAAAAGGAAATCTTCTGTGAGGTCAGCCCAGATCTTTGGAAGAACTGTTCCAGCATTGCTGGGCTGTTATCTGCTAATCCTCCAAGTGTGCTGAACATGAAGAATAACATTCAGTGTTAAACCACCAAGTACCGAGAAAATGTCTTGAAATTATAGTGTTTGGTAAATTAGAGATTGCTTGTATTTCTCCCCCTTCAGAGCTGAGGCCAGGCCGCTTTCTCTCTTTCCTTGTTTACCTTGAAAACACACTTTACTGCCTGTGGTGTCTCTGTTAACCTTCCCCGAACCCTTGCGATTTCATTCATGTGATTTGTTATTGAATGACCTTTTGAGGATTTTACAAAACATGACCTTTTCTTGTCAAACATTCAAGGGTTTTTAAAGTGAAGCTGTCACGGGGACTCTGCATGTTTGCTAATTATAACTAATATGTTTCCCCACATCCTTGGAAATGCAAATCACTTATTTGTTCCATGAATGGCTGCTCTTTCTTGCCTGTTGGTTTGAGATGCCTCTGAGCTGCTCAAAGGGACAGTTTTGGCCTGGGAATTCTGACTCCTCTTCTGAAAGTTAGGGAACAGGAATGTTGATTTTGTTGTAAGTTAATTTGACCCCTTAGGGACAACAATGGAAGGTGCAAGGGCGAATGAAAGGATTCAGAATAATCCAGTTCTCCCTAAAGCTGTGGGGATAATGGGAACTCTCAAAATGTTCTGTGCAGCCTTAAGACCTCCACCAGGGGAGAGAGTTCTTTGTTTGTTGGTGGAAACAAAGGCACACATGAGGGAACTTTTGTGTACAAGAATAGAATTACAAGGAAAGAAACATCAGGGGCTTGCTTTCCATTCCATGACTTAGTAATTAAAAATGTAGTTACAACAACAGACACCTGACATCTATTGCGTGCCTACTATGTGCTAGTCAATGTGTTCAGTGCTTTATACGCCCATCATGTTCAGTCACCGCAACATTAGTGAGATGCTATTATTATTACCCATACCAGTGTACAAATGTTGAGGCTGAGTGTTAGATAAAGTCACTTGCTCAGGATCCATTGACATAGTTAAGATTTAACTTAAGAGTCTTTCAGACGACAGTATATTATACCATGTCCTCTGAAGGTATGCGTTTTCACTTAGGCTGTGCCAGTGGTCTACTGTACTTCAAAATCTTATTTTCCCCGTGTGAAAAAAATGCTCTATGCGATTTCTTTTCTCTTCCAGAATGAGATCTTCAGTGATTGATAATTACCCAGCTGAGCTATTGTCAACTTTCCTGAATCCCGGTGTCAGGAACTCAGTGCTAGATCAAATCGTATGTCTTGAGTTTGCTAATGGAAGAAGAGCTGAGTGGGGCTTCTGAGACACTTTAAAAAACATGTCCAGTTGAGTTTCTTATTAAGAGGAAAAACTAATCCCCGCACATTTCAAATGACGCACAGTTCCTGTCACTAATGATTTGAGGTTAGGGGAGAAGGGATTTTGATCTTGAGTGACTAAGAAATGGCTGCTTGCTTCTAAGTCTTGTTTGTTAAAAGGGAAGGGATGGAGAGCATATGGACTGAATAAACTTCAAATTTTTTGAGCTTGGAGAAATTCCATTTGAATTGTGTGTAACCTGCTTGAAGATATTGTTTTGTTTAGGTTCCCTTCCACTCCAGGTAAGGGCTATGTCTCAGCGAGGTCGGCCAGCCACAGAGGAGCTGTGGGCTGGGTAGCTCCACAGGGTCTAATGCGAAGTTCCCTTTGTAACAGTCAAATGTTTGGCCCTGCTCTGTCGTTGATCCCCCTAGTCATTTGGAAAACTCTATTTATCTAGGTAGGGGGATTACTGGGCTTTTCCAGCTTTCAAGCGTAACTCCTAGGAGATGTCTTTCAAATGACTTTCATGTGTTTTCCTTCCTCATTCAGTTGATGGACGTAGATGTACCAAGTAATTTGTGTCTGAAACAATGGAAATTTTTGAAGCGTTGGCTCATATTGTTTGTGAAGGGTCATTACAACTTTATATATTAAAAAAAGTTCAGATTCAGGATAGAAAAATACATTTCACTTCTTTTATGAGTCTGTTCTCAAGAGCCAAGCAATTTGTTGTAAAAGAACATAAGAAATATTGAGAATGAGAAAAGTTATTCATTCTATAAAGCCTTGTCCCTCTTCATACCTCTTATTCCCACTACAGCTTTTGATCGCTTCATAAATGATCCTCAGTGTGAGAGAAGCTGTCCACCCTGCTATTTCAAATGTATTGAAGGTGTTTATGATGGATAGTTAGGTTTCAACTTTACAGTAGCCCAGCTTTCTCCTAAAAAGGACCCTTATATCTTAGTGCTTAATAGCAACTGCTTATATATTTCAGGTTCTTACCACACTGGATGTAGTGAGCCTGACCTGAAAGTTTTTTTTAAAAGTCACTACTTCATAAAGTAGATTTCAGGTGAAGAAAGAAAATCATGAAAATTTCATCTTTGGAGCTTCTATTTTAATTCGAGTCAAATGTAACGTCTGTTTCATGATTAAAAATGTACTTTTCAAAGTAATTCTGTCAACTGCAGGCAATGGTGATACCCAGGGCCGCCCTGACAGTTTGTGAGTAGTAGCCAGCTGGGACTTGCACCTTTATATTAGGGATCTGGGTGTTTAAAACTCCCTCTAGATATTACTGAATCAGTTCTCATATTATATAAAGCACTTTTAGGAGACTGGAAGTGAGGGGATATTATGAAATTTACAAGAAAGATAAAGCACCAAAACTTTAGAAAAAGATGGGATAATTGTATTACATTAGTGATTCCTCATAGTTTAGAATGAAATTTTTAAGACTCTGATGAAAGTGATGGCCAATGTCTCAGAAAAATCACATTAACATAAAAATTTACATTTACTTTCAGAGATTCATGGATCTCTCTCAGCCTTGTCCTTGGCATCCAGGGTTAATCCTCTTTTATTAAGAGTTCCTCCTCTGGACTTAAAGAATAATACCTGACCAAGGAAGCAATTTAGTCATTGACATGCGTTCACATTTTTGAAAAACTGAAGCATAATTGTGTTTTTCCAATTTTTATTTTTAAATTTTTTTTTTTTTTTTGTCTTTTTGAGACAGTCTCGCTATGTAGTTCAGGCTGCCCTTGAGCTCACTCTAGCCCAGGCTGTCCCCAAACTTGCAACAGTCCTCCTGCCTCAGCCTCCCAAGTGCTGAGATTATAGGTGTGCGCCATTTTTTTTTTAATGATAAAACGATTGTCTCTGCTGCATGGATACGATGCCACTAGGACCAGTTTGGCAAGGAGAGCCAAGAATCTTGATACTTACCAGCTGAGCTATTAGACGTCCAGCTGTGAATTTTTGGATTTTGGAAGAGCACAGTGGAATAGGAGAAAACCTGAATTTAGAGCCAAGGAACTTGGGTTCTTGCCCTTTCGTACACAGTGCAATGAGGAACAAGTCATTTGACCTCTCTGGTACCCAATTTAATATTAGTTGGATTGTAACCCCTCCTATGTTTTTGGTGTTAAAATTCAATCCATTAACCTTTTCTTTTTATTTTATAAGATCAAGCCTACTGCCCAGAAAATGAGTTCAAGACAAATTTTGATTCTTAGAAAAGACTCCTATTTAAATAATTTGGGAATTTCGGAGCATCTAGAAGCAGTAGTAAAGATTGTGTGTTGCAGTAGAAATGCTGAAGTTCCTTGGAGAGAAATACATTGAAAGATATGAAATCCTGGGAATATTACTGTGGGGGCAGATCTGCTTTTCAGATACATTGGGGCGCAGAAATTTAATGCATTTGTTAATGTTCATGTTTATCATTACTATCTCTGCCCCCTCCCAGTCATTCCTTCCCACTATGTTAGGCAGAGTTAGAATTCTCCATAGCCACCCTGAAGTTCATTCTTGAAGTGAGTTCTGGAGAACGAAGACAAGGCATGACGCTTACAAAAGTTGGTGATACTGAATGGAAAAGGTGACTTCATTGAAACAACTGGCGTACAATCAGTCTGGATGTCTGGCTTTAGGAGTAACAAATATAACCCAGGTGTGCTATATAGTTTATGTGACTAAAAGCTATGGAGTGAAGTTCCTGATGGAGAGTCTTGTGTTCTGTATCTATTTCTCTGAGTTGGGGTATGAGTATTGTCAGGAATCCCTTTTTCCGAGGGGTGTTCCTGCTATTGTTTAGGTTTCTGGCAGCCCACCTGATAGCTATTGAAGATAGCCTGTTCTGTGCTGTGGTTTATAGCAGTGTCTGATCAAGAGACAACCTATTCTCCATCCAGATATGTTCCAGAGTTGTCCATGTTGGCCTCAAGCAGAGAGCAGCATCCAGAAAGTGTCCACAACATGGGATAATTTGATTAAAACACTTTCTTCCCCAAAAGTAACAGGACAAGAAAAGGAAGAGGTTAAGTAAATTGAGGGGATACTGGTAGAATGCTTTGATCAGATTTGAAGTGACAGCCAGGACCCTTGTCCTAAGACATCCTTTTGGGATGCAGTGTAGCTCCTTCTGCCGGGATATTATGAGTGACTGGAGTGAAAATAATAATCAGCATTAGAGCTGAAGAGACAGTAACAGAAATTAGGTTATTAGCTTAGGTCATGCAGAAGGAGGGGAAGCTGCTTCTTTGGTTTGAATAGCCAGCTTCTGTCGCATGATGTGAGCAGCTGAAGGAGGAAGGTGGTGGAAGCTGTGGTAGAAATTGATGGTCTCATTCTACTCTCACTTGGTGTTTCAGTCAGCATTTCATTGCTATGACAAAACACTTGAGAATAACCATTTAAAGGAGGAAAGGTTTATGCTGGCTCACAGTTTTTGAGGTTTCAGTCTGTGGCCATCCAGTTCCATTGTTTTAGGCCTCTGGTGAGGCAGAAACAGAAAGCAAAAAGAAAGGGAACTAATCAGAAAGGAAGAGGCTGCAGGCCAGATATGTTCTCCAAGGTCACATATTAATGATCCACTCCCTTCAAGTAAGCCCCCACCTCCTGTTTCTGTGGTTTCCAATGCCGTCACATTAGGATCTCATGGATGGATCAACCTATTGATGAAATTAGAGCAGTTGTCAGCCAGTTACCTTCCAAAACCCCATCAGCACCCAAACATTCATTGTTTTCCAGGTAATATGAACCTTTGTACTTTTCTATATTTACTTAATTTTTTTGCAGTGAGGGTGCCCCCTTTTAGATTTGTGTATTTTTCTTTTTCATCAATTAATTTTATTGGAACAGTTTTGGTATACATAATGATCACATTCATCATAGGGAATTTGCACCTGTACATAATATATCTTGATTCTTCTCTTTTCCTCATTCCCCTCCCTTCCCTTCAACCCTTCTTCCCCACCTTATTTACAAAAGCTTTGTTTCCAGTGTTTCCTTCTAGTCTTTTTCCTTTTCCCTTTCTTCCTCTCTCTCTCTCTTTTCCCTTGTTCCCCTGCCATTTGAACATTTTCTTCCCTCTTCCCAATATTTGTCATTGATTTGGGTCCTTATTTATTACTTTCAGTTTCTCACATAAGAAAAACAAGGCAATATTTAAATGTGTGCCTGATTTGTTTCATTTAAAAGTATGTTCTCAAAGTATATCCATTTACCTAGAAATGTCTCGAGTTTATCCGTCTTTGTGGCATAGTAATACTCTATTGTATATAAAAAACCTCACCATCTTTATCTATTCATCCGTTGATGGGTTTTGGGGTTGTTTTCAAGATTTAGCTATTTAGCTAAACTGCAGCACCCAACCATTCAACAGAATGAGTCTTTGGGAGGACATACTGCATCCTGAATCATAACCCCTTACCTTCTACAGAACTCTTGTTTTCTGATGGCAAGCTCGAAAGAGTCCCTGCTGGTCACTTCCTCCACCAGACCAAACCTAGCTGAGGCCAGAAGGGCACGTGCTGTGTACACACTGTGTGAGGCCTGTAAGGAGGTTAGATTTCGGCTCCTGAACATGTGGCTTTAGTGCCTCTCCAGTGATTCCCAAGTGGAAGGAAAATGTTAGAACTCCTGAAAAGGGCCTTTAAAACAAAGGTGCAATGGAAATACTAAAACCACTGGAGGGAGGGGAGGCTGTTTTTAGAGCCCAGACTCCGTTTTCTCTCTGTCTCCTGGCTTCTGGTGAAACGTGGAGTCCACTGTGGTCTGCCTCAGCTCTCCGGGTCCCTCCTGAGGCCCTGGGTTTCTGCTGGACCTTTTGGGGATCAAGGACATTTAGTGGAGGGATGATCTTTTGGCATGAAGACTGCATCTTCCAAAGCTATTGCAGTCTTTTTATTTTCACTCTTTTCCTTTCACTGCTTTTCTGTTTACCTTTGGCTTGAGCGAGTCGATTGGCATTTCTCTTTGAACTGTGAAAATTCACTATTTGCCACAAGCAAGAGGGAGGGCAGAAAGCAGGTTACAAATAGATCTGAAGGTATGTTTGTATGTGTCTCTATTTCCGGGGGCCAGGGACAGTGTTGCCATCCATTAAATATTTATTGTACTAGCAACATCTGGTCATCCCTGCTAGTGGAGGGAAGGCATGATATGATTACCCAAAATAGCACAAAGTGACAAGTTTTCTTGAAAAAGTTTGATTTGGCAATGTAGTCCAATACAATCCTATAAATTGAACCTAGTTAGGAAGGGGGCCTGTTTGGATTAGTGAAGCCCAAATTATGTTTTTTTGAAAATTGATTTCGTAGCTCCCAAATTTGTACAGTCATTTGAATTAGATATCAAGGTGTAGAATAGAAATTCTTAGGACATTTTTTAAGATTAGTTGAAAATATTTAGTATTATAGTGCAAAATTCTACAAAATGGTTATTTCCAAAGTGATCAAGAAATTGCAGAACAATCCTCTTCTGAGTTTAAACTATCTCCTATCAGTATAATCTATCATAGTACAGACAAGTCCTTTCTTGACATGATAGGAAAGTAGATGTCTGTTGAAATTTCCACAAATTTCCAGTCTGTTAGATATAAACAAACAAGATTGACCCACATGATATTTTCTCCTCAGCAGATTTATTGTCATAATTATGTTTTGTTAAAGCCGGTACAGATGGAGAGTCATTTTATGTAATATATTTCTTGGGATGCTCTTATACTGAACTATATTTTTCTTTTCATGCAGGTGATAATTTTGTAATGGAGGCAAATTTAATGGAGACTAATTTCTTCCTAGTCCTTCTAGTTTTGGCTTTTAACACATGATTTTCTTGGGTCTCAAGCTTTCTTTCTCTTCACATTTAATGATCTGTAAATGAATGGCAAAGCATAACAGTTGAGGTGGCTTTTCCTCATTTAGGAGAAGTTCTTGCCTTGTTCAGATTTTGTAGCAGCAGCCACGGCCTCACCCTTCATAGGAAAGCAGATGATATGACTTCACAGGTTCTAAGTCCTGGTCTGTAGACTGGTGGCATCAGAACTGCCCAGAGAACTTTTAAAAATGCGGATCCTTAGGTTCCATTCCTATAGATTCTCATTCAATGGTTTTGGTGCAGCCTAGAAATTTCTGTTTTTAACCAGTTCTCTGCTTGCTTCTGGTGGTGCCCATTGAGGAAGAGATTGGCTGGAGTGGATAAAATCCCAATAGTCATATCTTGGCTATTAAGCATGGGGCCGTCATGTACGTGGGGAGGCAGAGCTCTGTTTGGGATATTGATTTCATTTCCTTTGTGTATGTGCATATACCCAGATAGTTAAGCCATGGAAGCAACCAAAGTGTCCACTGATGGGTGAATGGAAGGCACTGTGTCATACTGTGAGATCTCACTTCTATGTGGAATCTGAAATAGTCAAACACACAGATGCAGAGAAAAAAATGGTGGTTCCCAGAGATAGGGCTGGAGGGGGGCATTGGAGAGATGTTTTGTGGGATGATTAAGTTCTCAAACACTAGTACACATTTTGGTGCCTATAGTTAACACTTTATTGTAATCTTGAAATTTTCTGAAAGAGTAGATCTTAGGTGTTGTCACCGCTCATGCAAAACGGGGATGTGTATACAGGTATGTCAGTTAGCTTGACTCTCACGACTGGTTCAGGTTGTATGCACATTAAAACCTCATATTATTATGACTTACATGTTTCCAAGTTTTATTTAAAATCCCGGGACCCAGAGAGGGATCCAGATTTGTGTTCCATCTGTTGATAGCAGATCAAGAGTTGCTTAATTGGGAAATGGGCTGGCATGGGCCAGTAACTGTGCTGTGAAGGTGATGCCTGTGATTCAGATCATGTTTGTACTGGCTCTGTTCGTCCTTCTTCCAGGGAACGCCTTCCTGTTACTGTTGCTGCTTGGCTCACCTGTCTCGGGTCAAGGGTCACAGTCCATGCCTTGGTTTGCAAAGCCCTCCAATCAGGAGCTGTTTGTCTGGTGCAGTGACCCTTTGCTGTACTCAGTCTGGTCATCTGCATGTGCATGTACACTTCAAAGAGCCACCGCGCCTTTATTTTCCCATTAGCACTAATTTGCCCATGAGCTACACTTAATCTTGTACACCTAGCAGGGCACCAACTACTCATGAGATAATTAGCATCTGGGACTTTGCTGGTAGGCAGTCAACCCTCTCCAGGCTGGAAGGTGGGATCAGAATTAGGGAATCAAGCCCAAAATGTTAGCAGCAGGAAGCCCCCAAGAAAAACTCATAGATTCGAATCACCAGAGGTAGTTCATTATTTTCTCCACAAAACAGACTTAGTAAGAGGCCATGAAAAGAAGTAATGTCATTTACAAATAAATTTGTGCCACAAACTCAGAATCAGTGGCATCTGGGCGTCCTAGAGAGGCTTGGTGAAGAGGTAAGATCCCTGTCTGGAAAGGACCTTTGTTAGGATATGAGCACACACATTGTTCCTTCGCAGGGCTGTTCGAGAGGGAGGTGATGAGGACTTGGTTCTTGTCAAGGGCACTTAATAGGGACCTAAAGCTCCAGGTTTTGAAAGTGAGATTTAAAACATAACCTTCAGTGAGTTCATCTGAACACTCTCTGAAGCTGGGCCTTTCCCTTTCTTAGCTGTCAGGCCCCCTCTAGTACCTAGTTCTGGAGTGAGTAAATGTGGCTTCTGTAGAATACTGAGCTCCTCTCTCCTTTGTAAGAAAATTCCTGGTCATCACAGAAGCTTGCGTTTGTTTCACAAGCTGCAGAGTGGGGATGAAAACCACTGCTATAGCTGTAAGCACTGTAGACATGTGGGATGCGTGGGAAGAATCCTTGCCCCTGAGCAGCTGAGAAGATCAGAGTGTGTGCTGTGGTGAGTGCTGCAGTTGTGATGTGCGAGTGTGAGCATCAAGTGGAAACAGGCCCCTGATGTGCCTCCTGGACACAGTCCCATGGGAGAGACATCTAGTGCCACCTCTGCCGAGAATGTCACCAGCAGGCGAGAATGTGACTTTCCTGGTGAGCAGATGGTGAGGCTCATAGGTTTTCCTGGCCAGAGAGCCTGCTGACCTCTGGGAGCTGGCTGAGGCCTGGCACATCTGGATCTCAGACTTGCAGTAGAAGCTTACCTGGGTTGGGAGGGTGGTATATTCTACTAGTGTCAGATCCTCCTAAGTTGAATGAAACACCTGAATTGCAACTTTGCACCTAGTGGACGTGCGTAACATTTTAAAAGAAATGTAGCCTTATCGTGCTTCTAAAAAAATGGTGGTAAAATGCACATATCATAAAATTTGCCATTTTAACTACATGAAATTATATGATTCAGTGGCACTTAGTCCATTACCAGTGCGACACAGCCGTTGCCAGCACCTAGTTATAGCTTCATCACTTTTAAATATAGAAAACATTTTTAAATAAAGGGAAACATCTTCTACACAGACATATTCACATATCCGCTAACACAACACAGATACATATACCACATGCACATACCAGACACCGCATCTACATAGCCCGTACCACACACACACATCTTATGTATAAATCCCACACATCACACACATGTGCATCCCATAAACCACCTGTGTCTAGACATCATATATATCACACACTATATAGCCCAGTCCCATAAAGTCCCTGGGTACCGTCTCCTTGCCCATAGAGGTGGACAGATCATTTCAGACTGTGAAATTGATATAATGTACTTTGTAAGCTTACCTATATAAGAGTGCCTGTGTTTATGTGTGTGAGGAGTGTATGTACATAGAGGGTCATCTGGTGCGTGAACATACATAGTGTGCTGTGACTGTGGTGTGTGTATCGGTGGCATGTGTGTGTAGGTATGTGGTGTGGTTGTGGGTATGGGACTACGTGAGTGCTGTGGATGTGGTATAAGTATGTATGACAGTATCTGCCCATATAATTATAAGCTCTACTTCTGTGTTGAAGACATTTTCATCTTGATGTCTTTCCCAGTGAATTCATTCTTGCCATCTAGGAAAGTTTCCTAGTCCTGACAAAATATTTCTTTTTCATGTCTTTATAATGTCCAGTAAATACTCTATAATATGTATTATTGGACTAAATCCTTTAAGAATCATTTCTTTCATGTTGATTAGGGAGAAAATGAAAACATTTCCACTGAAAGCAGGAATGGAACAAGCCTGTCCAATCTCACCACTCTTACACAATATTTGAAAATGTAGTAAGAGCAATCAGGCAGCAGGAGAAGTAAAAGGGATACAAACAGAAGAGAAGGATGCCAATTTATCCCTACTTGCAAATGATATAATTCTATACCTAGGTAACCCTAAAGAGTTCACCAGAAGTCTTTTAGAACTGATAAAAAAATTCATCAAAGTAGCAAGATACAAAATCCACATACAAAAATAAATAGCTTCCCTATATGGCAATACTGAATTCACTGACAAAAGCATCAAGAAGATAACGCCACTCAAATAGCTTAAAAAAGCCTAAACCCAACCCAAACCAAACCAAACATTCAAAACTTAAGAATAAATCTAGCCAAGGAGATGAAAGATCTCTATGATGAAAATTACAAAATTCAGAAGACAGAAATTATGGAAGAAATTAGAAAGTTGAAAGACCACCCATGTTCATGGATTGGGAAACATTAATATTTTAAAGATGGCCTTACTACTGAAAGTGATCTACAGATTTAGTGGAGTTTCCCACTAAAATGCCAATGGTATTCATTACAGAAGTAGAAAAAACAATTCATATAGAAGTGCAAAACACCCTGAATAGACAAAGAAATTCTAAGCAAGAAGAAAAGTGCCAGCGACATCGCAATACCTGATTTCAAAATATATTACAGAGCCATTGTAACAAAACCAGCATGGTATTGGCATAAAAAATAGGCACATAGACAAGTGGAATACAAGAGAGGACCCAGGGATAAGCATGTACAGTTGTCTGATTCTTGACAGAAGGTCCAAAAATATGTTGGAGAAATGATACTCTTCAACAAGTGGTGCTGGGAAGACTGGAATATACACCTGTAGAAGACTGAAACTAGACCCTTATGTCCCATCCTGTATAAACATCAGCTCAAAATGGATCAAAGACCTTCATGTAAGATCTAAAACTTCGAAACCTCTAGAGAAAAATAAAGGGGAAACACTCATTGTATAGACAATGCTTTCCTGAATAGTTTTCCAGTATCTCCGGAAATAATAGCAAGAGTTGACAAGCAAGATTATATCAAATCAAAAAGCTTTTGCACAGCAAAGGAAACCATGAACAGAGTGAACAGATAGCCTACAAATGGGAGAAAAATCTTTGCCAGTTTTTCTTTGATAGATGCTTAATATCAGAATACTGTATATAAAAATGTACAAAATTTGATACCAAAAGACCAAGCAACTCAAGCAATAAATGGGCAAATAAATTGAACAGACATGTCACAGAGGAGTCACAAATAGCCAACAGATATGTGAAAAATGTTCAGCATCTTTACCTTTCAGGGAAATGCAAATCAAAGCTACATTGAGATTCCATCTCTTACAAGTCAGTATGTTTTTTTTTTTTAATCAAGAAAGTAAAAAATGACATATGGTGGGGAGGCTGCAGGAGAAAAAATGAACCCTAACATATGGTTCATGGGAATGTAAATGTACAGCTACCATGCAAAACAGTATAGAGGGTCCCCCCCAAAAACTAGAGGTAGAACTGCTGTATGATCAAGGTATACCACTTGTATGTGTATATCCAGAGGAATCGGTTACCATATAAGCTGCATATTCAGTTTATGGTCGTGCTATTCACAATTGGCCATGTTATAGAATCAGTCTAGATACCTATCAATAGATCAATAGATAGAGCACACACATACACAGTGGAGTATTATTCAGCCATAAAGAAGAATAAGATCATGTCCTTTGTAGGAAGGTGGATGAAACTGGAGATCATCAAGTCAAGTGAAATAAGCCAGATTTGGAAATACAAGTATCTGATGTTTCCTCTCATCTGAGGAATCTGGGGGTGGGGTGGGAGAAGAAAACATGAACATATGTGGGAGACTGTTGAGGAAGGGAAGGGGACAGAAGGTGGCAAGAACAGGTAGGATGGAGAGTGGGTATGATCTTCACATGTTATATACATGTATGGAAACATCATAGTGAAACCCATTATCTTGTGCAGTTAATGTGCACTAATAAATATAAAAAAGTAGAGTTATATTGTCCTTAAAAAAGGACAATAATCTTTTATACGGGGTTATAAAGGATTTATAATCTCTTCTCTTTGCTTGAACACCCCCCGTCTTATTTTACATTCTCAATTTTCGCAGCAAACCCGTTTTCCCTTTCAGAGAGGCAGCAGGTGGAGACTGGGCAGAGGGAGCAGGGTGACAGGGTGAGGACCCCTGGGAGAAGCCCTGGCTCCTGCCTCTCCTGGGAGGCAAAAAGTGGGTGCGTAAGGAGCAGGTTGGACAGGCTGTTTGCAGCAGGCTGCCTCGTGTGCACCCTGGGTCCCTTGAGCTGCTGGGCTGTCATCTGGACTTGTAGCAAGTGTCTGGGAGCGGACTCTCTACACCAGGGTCCACAGCAGTGTGTAGCTGGAGGTGGGGGACTCTGCTTCCTTTCCCTGACGTCCCTCTTTCCCCCTGTTCTTCTCGCCGTTTGAAGTGTCTAACTCTGTGACATTACACACATTCACAGCGTTGTGGAACCGCCCCCATCTATCTCCAGAACCTCCTTTTCTTCCCAAGCTGAAACTTTGTACCTGTTAATAGTAACTCATCGTTCTCCAGCCCCTCATCCCCTGGAAACTCCATTCTCTTTTCTGTCACTATGACTTTACCTACCCTAGACACCCCTTGTCGATAGACTCATACGGTCGTTTCGTGACTGGCTTGTTCTGGTTTTCTTGACATGACTTTACAAGCAGACAGCACATGTAGTATATCTGGGAGCATTCAAAAAGGTGTCTCCTTTCTCTGGGTGGATATAGCCCCTAGCCAAGTCTGAGCTTGGGGACCAGAGCATTGGCTGCATTTCAGTCCCCACTGGTCCCCTTGACCACATGCCATTGGTTAGTGGACAACCCGAAGCACTGTATGAGCTGGTTCTAGTTATGAGCCCTCAGAGATTTCCTGTTGCCCTGGAAGCCCAGACTGGGTATCTTCTCCATTTGTGTTCTTTGGGTCCCTTCCTCCTCTCTCCTAGTTCCTTCTGCTGCCTTAGGTTTAAGTTGGTTGATCCTCCTTAGTGTGGGGCTTTCTGGGAATGAGAGGCTCCTGCAGGCAGTTGGAGAGGGTGGATGGGCCTCCAGGCACATACAACCCATTCAGCACCGTGTAGTGTGAGCTAAGTGAGAGGGACTGTGTGGATGATGTTTCTTATGAAGTACACAGGGTTAAGAGTTATTTGGAAAATCACGTAGGAAAATTAGTGTGAAGTTTTACTTACACATCCCTTTGGAAACTAGTTGAAATACTTAACAAACTGAGCTCGCATCTGGCTGAACATGACCTGAACTGTGCTGGTTCTTTTGCTTGATCTCTTTTCATAAACCAGTGGCTGAACTGAGAGCAATCTAGGCAATAATGAATATTCCTGTAAATCTCTCTGGTTGAGGGACTCTAAAAATATGGCCAGGGTCCAAGAAGTGCCTGTTTCCTCTTAATTCTACTATAATCCTTCAATGATCTTTTATAAGACATTAAACTTTAATTGATGCCATTTTCCTAAGCAGATTTTAAAAGCAGCAATGGCAGTAATTGAACTGATTAAGATGACTTTTAATTGTTTATTCTGTGTAATGTGAAATGAGGTTTTTATCTAAAATGTTGATTATTTTTGTTCTGATTGCCCAAGAGTTTGCATACATATGCATACATCTGTATGTAATATAGAAATTGTATATATATTTGAAGTGGTGGAAGTAAAGGGGCAATCACATGGTAAAGGACTGATAAGAACAGGTTTTCATGCCCTCACTCTGAAATTATTACAGAAAATATTGATGCAGAACAGGGGAATAGCTGAATAAAATAAGAAAGTACAAAATGAAACAAACCTGGGAAAAATCATCTGGTGGAAGCGTTTTTTTTTCAGAGTATTAATTTTGGTGGGGGAAAGAATAAACGAAGTCTGAAATTTGCTTATGACAAAGCCTTCACGAAGGCTTTTAACTTTGCTTTTGCTTTGTGTTGGTTTGCAGCGCGGGGAGCATTGCTTAAACGCCTGCTATTGCTGTTGGCCTCTTCTGTCTTCCCTCCCTTGACGTTCCTGGGCAGGGCTGTCTTCACTCAGGCCGGCATGTTCCACAGTGGGGAAAACTATAGACTTAAAAGCTGGCCAAATGTTTTGTTGCGGCGTCCGGTCTGCTGTGGCTCAGGATTGCACAGGGAGGGAGAGAGTGGTATCTGGCTTTCTTCCTCCCCTCTTCTATGGCCTTCCCACCCCCGCCAAGTTTGGTCATTAGTTTTGCTGCCTTTGGAGTTTTTAAAAGTTGGGTTGTTTCTCTGCTATAAAAATAACACATACATCAGACTTGCAGATAGTTACTAGCCAAGAAGAGAGAGATTTGGGAGCAGCAGTGAGGGGCAGGGTTGGGAGCCAGGTAATGAGAACATAGATTTTCATATATGTAATGACCAGCATCCCAAGAAACAGAGTGGCTAGAGGGGAACAGTGTTGTGTGGACTAGTTAAATTTAAAATATTTATGGGTCGGACTACCTCTCAGAATCTCTCCTCCTCATCCGCACACCACCTTCTCCTCTTTCATCCCTGCCCCTGGGGCACCTGTCCCATTCTCCGGGTAAAGAAAAACGAGAGGATTCCCTGGTGCCTTTAAGTGTGATGGCTAAGGCTGGGGTGTTTGCAGAGTTCTTCAGGTCACTCCTTGTTTTTCATCAAAACAAGATTTCTTATGCAAAATGGGTCACTTGAAAGCACCAAACAATTTCTCCAGTGCGCAGCAGCCAGGGCTCCATGCCTGGGAGATGTTAGCGAGCCACTGACATATGGATGTGATCTCTGTTACTTTGACCAGATTTGGTTTCTACAGAGTGCGTGAGAAGGGAAGATAAATTTTGTCCTAGTAATACTATAGCGACTCATAAATAAATGGTTACCCTTTGGTGCTTGCAGTTTTCATTAAAGCCGCCTGAGCTTTGTTATTGACACCATAGGTTGCCTATTCAGGGAAATGCAGTAAAATTTATCAGTGTGCTTTCTACACCTAATAAATCATCCAAACAGGGAACCATATGGCAGATAAGACCTTGAAAATGTGGCTTCAGCATGTGAGGAGTCAAGTTGCTGAAATCTTGAATGATTACAGCCTGCACATTTTCCCCGGGAATATCTTAGAGTTATTTTACATGCCATTTTCTTGTTCACCCTATCACCTCTTTGTCTCTGCTCTCCCGCTCCTTCCTCTCCTGCCCTCCCGCGAACCGCCCTTCTCTGGCTGTTCTTTCTTACTCTTTGTTTGTCTTTTGGGTGGGGGTCTAGCTGTGATTTCAGCTTTAAAAGAAGTGTCCGGAGCAGATAAGACGTTTTCGTAAGGCCCCGCTGGAGGGAGGAAGAGGGGCAGGGAGGAGCGGAGACTGACGGGAAGGGATGATGTATGTGGCGGCTGTGTCCCTGCTCTCCTCCAGCCCATTGTCATTAATCACGGCCATTAGTTTTTCTCAGAGCTGCCTTGTCTGCACAGCGCCTCAGAAAAGCCATTGTTTTTCTCATGCCACAGACTGGAAGAGAAAAGGAAGAAAGAAACCCTGGTACTTTTTTCTCCTCTCTCAGAACCTTCTTCCTTCCTTGCCTTCCCCCTCCTCCCCTAGCCTGGTCCAGCATCTCTTTCTTTCTCCAGAAGAGGCAGGGAGAAGCAAACTCCAGACCCCCACCGGCCCTCCAGTCCTGGGCTGTACACCCTTATCTGATGACACAGCCTGGACACGCCTGTGGGAAGGACTCACTGGGCTGGTCATGATGCCCTGTTTAATTTACAAGGTGGCTTTGTGGGTATTTGTGTTTTCTTTATGTTCTTTTTCATTTGGAATCATGAACTTGTTAATCATGAACTTAACCTGAAGATACCAGCAAGATAGGAGGAATGTCCATCACGGAACATCCGTAGGCAGCAGCTGGGGAAAAGGGGGAGGCGGTGACTCAGGCGGAGCATGGGGCGCTTACTGAGCCTTGTGGTTGTCTTGGGGGTACCCCCCACTGCTGGGCAGAGCTCCTCAGGGGCAGCCACAGCCTGGGATCCCTTGGTACCACCTTGTCGGCTTGGGTAGATCTTGGGGATTGACAAGGGTAGTGACCAATGTGCTTTTCCTTCTCTGCTAGTTAGAGACTCGGGTTTGAGGAAAGAGACTCCAAAAAGTAGGATGGCTTTCTAAGCCTCAGTGTCACGGCTGAGTCATACTTATGCTGTCTGAGCGCTAGATACTACTGCTTTTAAAATATGCACAGTATTTTATAGAATATGAAAGCAAACCTCACATAAAGAACATAGAAGTATTATTTTAAGTATAGTTTTATGAAATTTGTTGGAAAAAGAGAAAATTGTTGGTGTAAGGGGAAATATCAGAATTGATAAAAAGTCTAAAGCAGCTGTTTTTAAAGATAAGCACCCTGATTTGTATTCAGACATAAACAATGTTGTTTGAACTGAGGTCCCTAAATATTACCTAGTAGAGAACTTAGAGAACTTCTTTTAGTTGACTATTCATGATATAGGAAGTAATTAGCAAGAAATCAGGAAGCCAGAGGGGCTGTGTAACCTTAGTCAGGTGACTTTACCTCTCAGAATGCCAGGTTCTTCTGTCAAATGAGGCAGATGGACCTATGATTAATGGTTCCGAGAGTAGTAGGTCATAGGTGGCACAGGAAATGACTGTAGTGAGTATGTAGCATGGCCACGGGCTGGGAGAGAAAGTGACCAAGACCTTGGCCTGGATTTGAATTACTTTGCCAGCTTAGCTGAAGCTATCTCCGAGGATGTGCGTGTGCATTCTGATGCCGAGGGGCGTCCAGGTAAGACGCTGTCTCTTGGATGAGAAGGCACAGTGGGAAGGAGAAGTTTGAGGAGGCCAGTGCAGCGGCTTAAGGACTCATAGGGAAGGCTGCCAAGATTCCCCTAGTTACATCCTCTAAGTGGAAGAGTGAGCCTGGATCCTCTAGCTAATGGCTTGTTGGGGAGACCTGGTAGCAGGCTGTGTCGCATTCTTATTGGGATAATTTGGCCCATTTAGTATGTTTGCCTTTTCTTATATTAAATGGTGGCATTTAATCAGCACTGTAATGCAATTTGTATGCTCCCAGTATATTTCTTGTTACACCCGTTTTCTCCTGAAAATCATTCCATGCCTCCCACTGACTTACAGAAGCAAGTTCAGTCTCTACATCGGCATTCACTGCCTGCTTTAGACTTTCTGCTTGCTGCTCGTCCACCTTTGTGTTCTGCTACAGCCAAAGCAGCTGGATCACCTCATTCTTGCCCACTTTGCATGACCCTGGTCCAGCTCCCTAAATTGCCTCATGGTTTCCCTTCTCTCTCAGTCAGACATAATTCTTGAAGCCAAGCACCACTTGCTTCCCCCATAAAGGCCAGTGCCATAGTCCATCTGTGTCTGCACCTCTGGCTCCTTTGGATAAGATGGTGCCAGGGTGGAGGAGTTGACAGAAGACTTTGTGCTACTGAAGACCCAGTCTCGCCTTGGGCCTCCTCCCTGCTGGGCCTCTGTGACTGGGCTAGAAGACCTGCCTCCTGGGAAGGTCTCCTGAGATGAAGGATACAGCAGAGCTTTGTGAATAGCAACACACTGTACTCATCTAAGGAATATTCTTGGGAATTAATCATGGACTGACTCAGGGCTGCTCTTGCTTTACTCTCTTCTAATGCAGTTCACCTGCTATATTGTTGCTTAGCATTTCCTGCATCTGTCCTGACTCTAAACTGGCATTTTATTCCCATTGTAACTAATTACCAACTTGTAAAGTTGCTGTTCATTATGAAATAGTGTTGTAAGAGAGATGGAAAAATTGACTTCCGAGGTCCATTCTCTTTAATTATGTTTTCTTCCTCCTCTTTACAGTAAGTGCCTATCTTTCTGCTGCCATTGTAACTGGATCCTCTTGTCCTGTTTACATAGAGTAGTACCTTTGGGCACCCATTTGAGATGCTCAGGAGGAGGCTGCCTGCAGGTATTAGTGACCCCCATGGCTGTAGTGTGTACCCCACATGAACTGTATTACTGGGTTTGCAGCATGCGCTGCTGGTTTTAATCAGTGTCAACAGTTGTAGTTTGTTGCTGTACTAAGGGTTGCCTCCCTTATGGTGAGGATGAAGACATGAAGGGCTGAAGACTTTTCTGTTCTTACACTGGGACTGAGCCAAAAATACTCACAGTGTTCCTTTCCCATCCTTTATTTCTACCTCATTGTCTCCAGATTTTTCTTTAGCATCACAGTCTATCTCTTCGAAAAGTGACCCTGGGAACTGGCCCACTGTCAGGCAGCCACTTTCTCTGAGGTACCAGCGGGGAGGCATCACCCTTGTATATGAGTCACTGAGCTTGTGTCTTAGTGTCTTCATCTATAAATGAAGCCGGATGCGTTCAAAGGCCTAGCCTGGGCCTTCAGTAAGTTTTTTATTTTTTCTTCAGCCATTTACTAGAAAAAGAAAATACTGAATGAGATATAGGTACAGAAAAAAATACAGACATATCTCTATATATCTATGTATATCAGATTAATAATATCAGGTTTGATAACCTAAGCATATGTAGGAGGGGCTGTGGCTGAGAGGTTTGCCGATTGTTCTGCTGTGGTTTTGGCTGAGGTCAGGCAGGTGGCTGGTACACCCTCCTGTGCCTGTCTACCTGGCTGTGGTGTGCGTAAGTGATTCTTGAGTCTGACACTCAGTCCCGCCCCTCTAGCCTTTACTGCACACACCCTTGTTCACTTCAAATGCATTTCTCTTTCTTTTCTGTCACTGCACTCTTCAGTTGGTTTTCCAGACCTAGTTCAAATCCCGTGTCTTCTGCAGATCTTTCCCTCAGTATCCTATTTTAATGACTATGAGTGACTTGGGTAGTGATTGTTAGATGGGTGTTTCATTTGACAATTAATCCTTAGACTGTTACCTCTCTTCTCCGGCAAGTTGAACTATAACTCTAAAATCTATGGTTATCTATTTTTACACACACCTAGTTCAAA
>PVLD010015453.1:0-48433 GCA_004027595.1 Dinomys branickii | reverse complement strand
ACTGGGGCTTTCCCACGTCTCGCCCCGGCAGGCTGGTCCGCCCTACCACATCTCCCCCGGCATCTCAGAGAAATACGCCCAGTCTAAACTTCCCAGCCGAGGTCCCGGCATTCACGCTCGCCAAGTCTGTCTCGAGCTGGTGGTGTTTATTAAGGAGGTTCGCTCCCTTGCTGCTCACCTGGTCGCCATCTTCCCCGGATCCTCCCCCAATGACTTCTTTTAACCTACGATCTTAAGCATTGTGATGCATTCCTTTGTCTTCTTGAAGAGCTAAAAGATGCACAAAAGTCATTTTTTTCATTAAATAACACTTTGAATAAATCTACCTAACTGCATGAAAAAATTCAGGAAGGATAGATTCTAAGGTTCTCACGAGTACAACTTCAAACCTATTTACAAGTAAAAGTTCATAAGGTAACATTTTACAAAGTCAGAACAGATAGTACATAGCATACACTTCAGGTGTACATGTTTTTTTTGTAACACTGCATCTTCAAAACAAGCAACATCTAAAAGTAACACATAAAACTGAACAAGAAATTTCTCATTAAAGTGGTATCAAGGGAAAGGGTGGATACAGCTCAGCAGAATAAGCGCCATCCTGGCAAACACAAGGTCCTGAGTTCATCCTCAGTACTGAAAAAGAAAAGAAAAAGTGGTATCAAGGGCTAAAATACTTTTGCTCCTCCTATCTGTCCAGTCATTGTTTAACAATTCTCTCCACAAACCTATTCAGTGTCTGCCAAGTACTGTGTGATGTGAATAAACTGGACTAAGACCGGAAAGCAAGGGTCTCTAAATCCTTCCCACAGGAAGCTTACATACTGGAGTAGTCCAGACATCTCTTTAGAATTATGAAGATTTCGTGAAAATCAATTAAAGTCCCACTGATTAGAGGACAAAAAGCAAAGATTTAGAGAAGAGGATCATCTAAAATGAGTAAAACAGCTGGTGTGTGGAAGAATCAATACAATAAATTGCATCTTCCAACTGGAAAATCTAGTACTTTTGACATCATCCTTGGGCTATTTATTGTGAGACATAAGTACTTGCCTCAATTACTTTGAGTTATTGTGAGAATGAGAAAGGGTAAAAGTGCCTTTCAATATTCCTTAAAATACCTATTTGCTTTTAAGGTCTTAATAATAAATCTTGCCTCTATAATCATTCAGTCATCTACTGTTTTGTGAAATATATCTTGACCACTCTCTGGATAGAGTATGTGTCTCTATCACACACACAGATAAGGGAAAACTGTTGAATCACTTCATTTATTCTAATAATGTCTTTGAGTTTGTTAAGGTTTAACTAATAAAATTATAGTTCATTAATTGGTATTTTTACCATGCAATTATTTCTCATCTTATACATTGTTCTTCTCACCATGAAATATAATAAAGATGTTATAAATGCGCCGCCTTTACTTTTCATGAATTATTGTGGATATGTTAAACCCTATTGGCACATGTTTTCATGAATGATAAAGCACACAAATGGAAAATAATTCATGCATTTAAGCAAAATATGTTTAACCTTAAATTTAAGGAAAAAATAATGAAAAAGTGAATATCCTCCTGAGGCCTCTATTGAAGAAGCTTAGCATTAGCTTTATTCTCACAGTGCCAAGAAACAGAGTTAAAAGCCAATGACTAATTTCAATACATTTATCAAAACTGATCCTCATCTTTTCATAGTTACCTATGACTCCAAATATAAGTATAAACTTGTTAACATTGCCAGCAATCATGCAGTTACATCTCAGAATTTAAAGAATGTTTTACCTCCCGAAATACTAGCAATGGTAATGAGCAAACCATAATTATTCTACATTCTCTTAAAGACTCAGTTCTCCCACAATCTTCAGCACACCACAAATTCTTCACGACTAAAAAGACAAGTCCAGGCTGCCCAACACAGGAAGTAACTGAGAAAGAATGTGACAAGAGGGTGAAGAGGCACTGACCACATTGGTGACCATCAATAACATATGAGAACCTGAGCGTCAGCAGCCTGATCAAATTTAAATGTGCACTGCTTACCCACAAAACAATAGAGGACTACTCTGGCAATGACAACCCTATGAAATATGGATGCTTTAGTACATTGTACTGCCAGTAATTTCGGTTCTCTTCAGCTGTTTACAGCTACATGAGGCCAGGCCAGCGGCTAATAATAAAGTTCAGTATAGCAACTACTTACATAGGATTGAACCAGGTACCTCATCTAACTAATGAATGTTCACAACAAAGAATTTCTTCACATTTTTGTCCAACCTTCTTGAAGTTCCTCTATGATAAACTAGGTGGAAACAGGCTGCACTTTCAGAAGCAGACCTTATATGTTCCCATTGCCTTGTTAGCCAAGAAGTCATTAGCTCATTTGCATAAGGGTCCTGCCAGTACAGAGCTGGGTTGCTGCCTTCTTTCAGAGCTTTCTGTGTGAACATAGTAATATAGCCAATGGAACGCCCCAACCAGATTCAGAGTCTGCACCAGAAGTGACAGGCTTTAAAACCTGAGCTAGTTCATAATGTCTGACAGAAATTATAAAAGTGCTATACACAATTACAAGCCACCTCTGTATCTTCAGGTTGATGTTTTTATTTTTTAGCAAATATAGAATACAGCCTCTGAGAAATGAGAGGGGCAGAAATGATAATGCTCAGAATATGTCTTTGTCTTAATGTGTCTTCTATCCACGGCACACTTACCACGTTCTCTGCTTTTGTGAATTTTATTTCACTAACTCTACTGGTAGTGTGAAAGATATTTACAAGTTCAGGGATTTAATACCAGAATTATATTTCAGCCAACAGACTTTCTTACTTACATATTATATTTGAAACTGAACTAAGTTTGAATTTGGTTTATCAATGTTTTGTCTTTTTTAAATGATGCTCAGGCTCTAAAATTCCATTACATAAAGGAATACAAATGCGTATTTATTCTCT
This sequence comes from Dinomys branickii, assembly GCA_004027595.1. Taxonomy (NCBI): domain Eukaryota; kingdom Metazoa; phylum Chordata; class Mammalia; order Rodentia; family Dinomyidae; genus Dinomys; species Dinomys branickii. Next base: position 45,483 of record PVLD010015453.1, on the reverse strand, counting down.
TTACTCATTATTTCCCCTTAATATTATGTACATGACACTGCTGGCTTACTTAAAACTTGGTTTAAAAACTGAGCTGGGGGAAAGTGTGGTGCCAGAAGCCTGGAATCGCAGTTACTCGGGAGGCTGAGGTAAGAGGACAGGAAGTTCAAGCCCAGCCATGGAAACTTAAAAATAAATAAAATAAAATAGTCAAATAAATGTGCTAAGATGTACCTCAGTGGTCAAACACCACTGGGTCTGATCTATAATATCATAGACAATAAAATGATGTTTTATACAAATGTCCATAATTATTTTAGCAGAACTTCATGAAAATTTATATTTACTTCTATGATTTTTTAAATTCTTACCTTAAGTAAAAAAGAATGTTGTAATCTTTATCTATATCTAAAATACATCAATAAATTAGATATTTTCAAAAAACGGGTAATGTAAGTTACAAACAGAATTAGCCATCAAACTGGTCAAACTTTTAAGAAATTTTTAAAAATTAAAAGCATGATTATTTAATTAAAGACAGTGTTTTTGAATTTTGATTTGGGAAAAATATTTGGTTATGTTGATGCTGTCAACACTCTTGAGGGTATAACCATGTGCGAAGGCAGATTGCACAGACAAAACCAGTCATTGGCAGCACTGGGTCAGATCACAAGCGAACAAAGGGCTGAACCACTTGTTAAAAGAACTAACTCACGCACACCGATCGAGCTGTACTCGTTGCGAGATTTACTGTTTCCATTTTCCTGTGACCTAGTGTTGAGACCACGTGATTTAGGGCTCTGTAAGTAGGACCAAACCAAGCCAATAATGAAAGCTCTGAACACATTGCCACTCTGGGTCCATGATCCAACAGTCTATCTCTGATGTAGCCTGTAACACAGCCTTTGCATTAGAAGGATGTAAAGCACACGGTTCCAGATGGCACAGCCTTAATCAAAACTTTCAGGGGCCTGCATTATAACTCCTTCTCAGAAAAATTTTACAAACTCCATACTGCAGCTTTTCTACCACTGACCCCCTCTACTATTGCAGATTTTGTAGATCTTTTGTGCCATGAAGGAGGGCTGCTTATGCTGTGGCTATGACTTGCATAGAGTTCCTTTGTTCTCCAGGCCCCACTCAAAACTGGAAGCATTCTGTGCTGATATTCTTAAAAATATATTACCTTCAGAAGCCAAGCAAAGCTACCAGGCAATCTGCTTCCCTCTTTTTCCTGGGGCATGGCATCTTAAGAAATGCATCCTTTTATACCAAAGCCAGTAACCACAAGCCTTCATTCAAAACTTTGCAGTGTCAGTGCATGAATATTCAGTTTCTTTCCTGCCTTCTTCATCTTGTTCAGACCTGTTTTGTACCAACCACCTGGGTTGCCCTTTTCAATCTGCACATCTCTTCAGAAGGGCCATCCTCATTCCCAGCCATCCTTTATTGGCAGAACAATGATAATCATGTGGGTCAACATAGAATTTTTCTTTGCCATGCCACTGACCTAAAACCAACTTTTTCCAGGAAAAATTTGAAATAAAATTATAACAGGTAATAAGGAAGAGAAATATGTGTGGAAGCAAAATTGGGGCATCTATATTTTAAGTTGTCTAAACATGCAACTTTGAAACAGACAAACCTCAAAGGTGAAGTGTAGGCAAATGACACAAGAATGGAAATTAATATCACCGAACACAGAAGCTGAGTATGTGGTGGTGTCCCGTCGGCATTATGAGAGTTCTGTACCTGCTGGTGATCACCAACTTATAGACAATCTGTACCTGAATTGTACCAGCTAATGAAATTAGCTGGGTCTAGCTGTGCATGGCTACAAGTCCAGCTACTCGCATGGCTGAGGCAGGAGAATTGCAAGTTGACCGTCTGTCTAGGCAACTAGAGGCTTCTCTAAAAAAAATATGAAAAAGTAGTGATATTGTTTATAATTTCATATTTATCACAATTATAGAATAAGTAAACTTAGGCTAGAATTTAAAGAGCAAATTTATTTATGCATTTTTTAAAATTATAAATCCGTAAGAAAAACTAGTAAACACCATGAAATTTTATTTTAAAAAATTAAAATAAGCGCTTATTTACAAAAATCTCCACTCAATTTCTGTGGTTTTCCAACTGTCCCAAGTTCCTAGAGTAAGGTTTCTATTTTGGAATTTCTTCCAACACAGTAGCTTAAAACAAGAGGTATCTATTTTGTCAAAATTCTGGAAGCCAGAGGTTGCAAATGAAGATGTCAGTAGGGCCACACTCCCTCTGCGGTCTTTGTTTAGAATACGAGATGGGAGATCTAAAAGGTTTTACTTGAGCCACACTTTCATGTCACGGTAAAAGCACTACACTCATTTTAAACTGGGAGTCTTGAGGTCACATCAAAGTTCTTTCAACAATAATTTAAATTAGAATGTAGTTCCCAGGGGAAACAAAAAAAAAATTACAATTTTTCAAAGAAACTATCAGGCTTAGTATTGAAATTATCTCCTGGCCTCCAGATTATTCTTCAAATAAATATTAACTCTGTGATAGTGAGAAATTATGTTTTCAATAATCAGAATTTTTTATTCCTTTAAATACTCCCAAATTCTACACAGGATAAGATAGATTCGGTGATCTTAAATGAACAGTATCTATTTCAAAAAACAGTCCTTTATAATGTCTTTGTTTATTTCCACAAATATCTCTTTATAGATCTTAAAAATTAAGGCAGATGGCAAGTTAATTAGGAATCACATTGGAATAAGTAATTATTCCCAGTGTTCTACAGTGGCCTTATCCTGGCCCAGTTGTGTCCACCAAGAATAAATCTATAGCAGATGAATTCACGCCAACTAAGAGTTTTTTGGTTCTTTCTAGTCAAGGATCCCATTGCAAAGAGAAATGTCTCCTACAATTACTGGAAAATGAAACCATGCTTTAAGAGCATTTTATGCCCAGTACTCTAAAATTAAGTTACTATTCTTATATTACTATCAATACACTACGTAAGGAAAAGTAAGAGAGCAGTATTATAATTAATGAATAGATGTGCATGTATTAGTTTTCCATTGCTCCTGTAATGTGCTACATACTTTCAGATTTTGTGACATAAAACAGTAGGTATTTATTTTGTCAAAGTTCTGAAGACCAGAGGGTCCCTATGGAGGTGCTAGCAGGGTCACATTCCCACTGTGGGCTCCAGAGGAGAGTCATCTTCTAGTGACTGTCAACTCTCACTGGTTTGTGACTTTACCTGTCCAATCTCTGTTCCTGTCTCACATCACTTGTTCTCTGTCCATCCAATGCCCCTTGACATTTCTCCAACAGCAGCTGTTAAAACTTTGAGAGCTCCCTGCAATAAGTGAGTTCTCTCTTATTGCAAGATCTTTAAATGAAACACATTTTCAATGCTATTTTTTTTTTTCAAATAAAGCAATATATACTACAGCTAAGGGTTAGGACCTGCTGTCTTTGAGGACCAATTTTCAGTCCATTTATCACAACAGTAAAATATAAAACAGAAGTAATGGAGTAGGCACAAAGATCAGAATCTTGATTAATGTTTCAAGGCAAATGTAAATAATGTTAAAGTTAACATTTTATGAATAATTGTTCTGTCTATGTCAAAAAGTTGCACTTTGTATAAATTGCCTCATTCATGCTCGAGGAAACGTGTGAAATAGATGTGGCTCTTCTCGGCACGCACATGCAGACAGTGAGTACTGAGCAGCTCGGAGTTAATTTCTGGCTGCACAGTGGTAACACCGGCAGAATTCACACTCTTGTCTGTTGGACCTCACAGCCTGTGCTTTAATTATCAGTTTCAGCTCTTTCATTTACCAAACTTCTCTTTTAGTCCTTTTCTAACATATTCCTTATGTAGTTTGCCCAGTTAAATTCTATCCACGTAGATGTCCTTTTATATATATGTGTGTGTGTACTTTGTAAACTGGAACATTCTGTAGCCAATGTATGTATCAGTTATGTACATTTACAAAATAGTTTAAATTTTGGTCCATACAATTATCACCACATAACCACTTGAAAGGGGCTATCTCTTTTATCTACAAATAAGAGTCCTCCTTCTAGTATTGCTTCTTGTACAGGGACATTCAGGCTCCATTCAAGCCTGACTGTGATAACAAATTTAACCATTTTAGAGTGAAATCAAATTCTAAGCAAAAACAACAAAAGAAGCTTGCCTATTCAGAATGAATCCCATCTTTGATGCTCTGCAAACTATTTCTAGAAGGTCAAATCCATGAAACCATACATGCTTTAAACTTAGAAAATACTAAGTAAAATGAAAACTACGTGCAGAAAATGGGAATTGGTGTAGTTTTGATTGGAAATACAATGTCACTGTGTGCCTTTAGCATTGGTTTTGGGGAAATATAAGTGATATAGTATTTGTTAATGTGAAGGCCATACTGTTCTAGTATATTTATTGTTATTATCACTTTCGATTGTGCCTTATGTTGTACATAAAGTGAAAAGAGTCATTGTCTACAAGGGCACTCTTTAGGAAAAAGGAAAGGTTTGCAATGTTTAATTATTGGTCCTTTACACTTATGTGTGACTAGCTGAGTGACACCCATTATATTTCCTACGTTGCCCACAGTGCTTATGACCCAGAATCTTTGAGAGACTTTCTTCCATAACATAATCCTTTTTAAACTAGGTTATCATTGCATCATATGAGTGAGGACAATTGTTGCATTCCCAAAGGCTGTTGTTGTGCTTGACTCTAAGAATGTTCAGAACAATAAAGTTTATTTTGTAATATACTTGCCTAAAGTTATTCAACAGTACAAATAACACATAGGGCAAATCTGGACTCTTTCAGTTGTTAGGAGCAGTCCCTCCACATCCAGTCAAATTTCTCACCCACTCTCACCTGCTGCTCTTCACCGGCTCACTCCACAGGTTCTACAGGAAACCCACTCCTTGTGCCGTCCATCTGGTGACTGTCAGCTCTCATTGGTTTGTGGCTCCATCTCTACAACCTCTTGTTTCTCTTTATGTCCTGAACCTTACTGTTCCCCTTTCCAAATACTGCCGCATATATCCCTGCCTGACCTGAACACAGTTTTACCTTTTTGGGGACTTAAAGTCAACTAACTGGCTGAGGGGACGAAAACAAATGAATTAAATTTAGACTCCTTTGTATAATAAAATGACTTGGGACACTTTTCAGTTTTCAATACATGAAGTGATCCATAAAGAATTTCAGAACCTGTAGTCTAGAGATTTTTTGAGACCTTGGAACTAAAATAAAAGATGAGCAACCATCTGCTAAGCACACCACTACCTCTGCCTTGTTAGAGCCTATGTTACAATGGGATCCTTGTTCTTTTTGTGCCTTGTTCTTTTTGTGAATAAAATCATAATCAAATTATTAAAGTGATTGTACCATAACCCATATTCTTTACCTACTAATAAGATCTAATTTAATTCAGTTTTTAAACATAATATTGCTGGGGATACAGCTCAGTGACAAAATCACCTGCCTTGCAAGTACAAGCTTCTGAGTGTGATTCTTTGTGCCAAAAAAAAAGATGAGAGCAACAAATTCTAGATTTGACCCCAAAACTCTCTCAAAATGAGAGTAAAAAAAATCAAAATTTACAACATTGCAAAAATCAGCTGATAACAAATAGGAAAAACATTAATATCTATTATGAATGTGTCATAAGTCCTTATAAATGAATAAATACATGTAAACCTCAAGTTACAGAAATTAAAGTAATCCAATGTGAAAAAACTCATATTAATAAAAAGCAATGCATTTCAAAATATTTGTACTCCATATTTGTACTAATCAACAATAAAAGCTTGTTTAAAACTCACATAACATTGAAGCAAGTATAATAAAAATATTTATACTCTACTGATTATAGTACAGTACAGTTTTCATATTATAACATAGTGTTTATTAATAAAAATCTAGAATACATGGAGTATCAAATTTCTATCATCCAGAGTACAAATGTCCACTTACACTTTGAATTAATTGGGGGGATAGTGTTCCTCAAAGGCCATTTGCTATGTCGACCTTCACTACTGAATGGAGGTTTCCCTTAATTCAGAACCTGCACCACTACTGTGTTTTCACTTAATATATATTGATTTGATAACTATAGAATGACAGTGTTTTAAATTTCAATTATTTTACAGCTAGTAAGATTGATCATGCTTTATATAATTGCTACCCTTTAACACTACTTCTGTACATGACTGCAGTCTTGGTTTTTTTTACTTTATAGTTGTTGATTAGAAAGAACTTTTTCCACTAGAAAGATTTTTTAGGAACAAATTTGAAAATATTTTCCAAGTTTGTGATCTTCCCTTCCATTTTGTTACTCATTTTTGTTTGCTTTTCAGTTGTTGGTGGTGTTATTTTAATTGTATTGCAACAACGAAACTGTAAGGTTTATGTTTTCCACTCTTGTTCCTTGATTTAGGAAATTCCACCAAAGACCATATAAATTGTCACCTATATTTTCCTCTAAGACATTTTTATTTCAAAGATACTCTATTTAAATGTATAATCAGATTGAAACTTGTATAAGGAATGAATATAGCTAATTTTTATTCTGGTTTTATCAAATTAATAAATCAAATTTACATGTATTTTTCTAAGACAATTTGGTAATCCTCAAAATACGTAATACAATAATTTATTACAAAGAAAATATATTCAAAGCAAGGGAAAACTGTAAAGTTATATAACAATTGCAAAAACAGTAAGAATCTATTTTATTGAAAAAACTGTGTAAGAATATGTTCTTGTAAAATTACATAAAAGCTACCTAAAAAGTTAAGGTATATTGTACATATTTTGCAAGAAATTAAGGCATCAGAAGTTACCAGCATTCATGATAGTAGCCCCTAGTATATAGTATGATTTTCATAATCAAATCCACATAGATCAGGCATCTTAGGGTTAAAATCAGCAAGTAACGAAGAAAAAAAGTACAGGGGAAGAACAAGAGAGAGCAACACAGGAAGACAAGAGAGAAGAGAGCGAGAGAAAAGTCAAACAAGTAGAGACAAAGAGGAAAGTTCCACAAACTACGTTTCTTCATAATGCACCAAAAAATAGAAGAAAATAATAATTATTTTTAGACTTATGCTACTTGGGTGAGGTATTTTACACTTTGCAGTTTACTGAAATGTTATTTTATTTTTATACTAATGATTAAGAATGTAAAACATAGTCTGGGCTTTCCGATTAGCTTACAGACAGCTGGATTTTTTCCAGTCCTTTCTTTTGAGATGTCTACCTTAGATCTTCCTCTGTGCTCTGCCTTACCTCTGCTGCGATTCTTCCAAACAATCTCAGGGTGGCTGCAGCAAGACTGGTTTCTAGACAGTACAATAAGTTCAACTGAGCCCGGTACATTCCATGGATTATTTTTCTCTTTTTTTCCTAATACAGACATGCCAACTTTGTACACACTTCCCTGCTGTGCCTTACATAAAAGCTGGCCTGGAGGTGACAAAAACCACTGCCGCCTCCCTTTCGTGAGTTCTGGCAACGTGCAGTGGCTCGTGGTTCTCATAATCGGAAGTCAAGCTATGCTGCCACGTACGTGAGGAAGATTTGCAGGTGTGAGGCTTACATTGCAATTCACAGTTTGGCTTCAAAGAGAGGAATCATTACGTTTTAAGATTAGGGCTGTGTGTGCTGCGCACAATAGAGAACGAACCAATTATGGGTCGCCTCCCTTCATCCTAATGGATATAAGTGTGGTTTAGTGCGTAAATTACTTCGATAATTATAGCTCCCTCCTTTACCTCTTTAGATGTTTCATTTTTATTCCAATAAAATTTCATACTAATTGCATAATCACGAAATCCAACTGGATTGTAGTCATTGGCTCTTTGCCAAGTACCACCTCCATCCAGCTGACCTCCAATAGTACCCTGAGCACAGAATTTTGTATTACATACATTGAGCTCTCAGAACCTAAAATAGCCTGATGTGTAACATCGCCTCAGTAAACTTGCTACTTAAAATAATTTGCATCTGAATTAATACTGTTTTGAATTTAGCTGTGATGGAGGGAATGATGACTAATGTGAAGTTCATAAATCTGGACACTGAAACGGCAAGAGCCGCAGTATCCCCTGCCCCCTCACTGCACACAGATTACACGAAGTGAGCATATTATAAGGGGAGATAAGTTTCTTCATTTTCCCCAAGTAGTTAAGGCCACTTTAAAACTGGTTTTGTAATACTGTAACATTTTCCTTTAATTTAAAAAATTTCTCAATTTGATGTCTATTCCCCACAATGACCAGTTAATCCCAATTTGCCACCAAACACTATTCACCACCAATTACTAGTTTTAAAAAGTAGAAACTATGACACAGGAGAGAAAGAATAACAACAAACTACTATTCAAAGGAGAAAAAAGTTCTGCTGTCTTTGTTAGTTGTACCCTCTCTGCCTGCTACAAACAACCCAGCATCATTGTGGGAAATGCATTTTTATGTTTGAATTTTGTTATAACTTTTATTTTCCTAAATTACATCTTAACACACACACACACACACACACACACACACACTGGCATTCACACACATGTGCTTACCTTAGTGGCATTCTTTTTTTAAAATCACATATGTTAAGACTAAACTTTTAAAGGCATGGTGATATTTCCATTTTTATTTCTGGTTTGTTAACGCTGCAGTCAGGTGTGCCTACTTTGCCGGTTATGTTTGCCAAGTTAGAAAATAAACAGCAATATGTCACAGAGAATCTTTCACTACTGCCAATGCTTTCTTTAAATGCCAAAGTAGTCACAGGAAGATTAGTTCAACCGAGACTCAGCGTACACTATTACCACATGAAACCACTGGAAGTAGAAGAACTAGAGTGTGCGGCTTGCTCGCAGCCTGCAGCACAGCTCCCAGAAGAACCTTCCCAGTCGTGTGTCACTCCACTCTCCACGGAACAGCAACACCGAGCCTAAGCCTTAAAAACATGTAGGACACTGTTGGAGACAGAGATGAAACTACACCCTCCCCTCTGAAGGAGCTCACAGTCTGGAGCGCAGGAGCTCTGCACGGGACAAATATGGAACCTTGGTTGGCTGAGTGCCTGTGAGCTATTGGAGACAGGACAGCTTGAAAAGAAACACGATCTCCATCTTCTCCTTCTCCCTCCAAGGAAGCCACGCTGGAAAGTTTATTCCCTGACCTACTGCCACTGAAAGTACATGATCAGACCTTGAGGATGGAGATGCCACAGAGACTCATGGGAATCTAATCTGACAGGCTGGGCCGGATGCCCCAGCAGTTTATTTCCATTAGGTCATACTCTGTTTGTTCCATCATGCTTACCACTGTCCATTGCTTCTGTCACAATAATGATAAAATGCACAGTTTGAGGAATGCAGGTCTTCAATTTTTAAGACTCTCATTCCTGTAAAAGTTTGATCAAATGAGGTTTATATGCTTTTCTGTTGCTAGTATAACTTTTATTATAAAAGTGTCATTCATCAACCTTGTAATGGGCAAGGAAGAGATATTATGTTTTCTCCCTTACATAGGAAAAATATACTAAGTCATAGGATATTACCCGCCAAGTGTTGTAACACAAGTCAAGTATTTAATACATTTTTGGAGAGTCTGTCTGGAAAGATTTCAAGACTAAAGTGCAAGTAAGCTAAATCCTAAAAGGTGTTAGAAGATTTAACTAGTCACGTGTGAGGGAAGGAAAATTCTAAAGAAAGGACATAGAATAGGCAGCCAGAAAGGCCTGAGAGGACAGAACAAATCTGGGAAACAAGTGGGTTATGCAGAGATAGCTGGAAGCCATACCAAGAATAACCTTGCATTAAACTTGGACATTAATCTTTAGGCAAAAAGACCTGATAATGGACTAAGTAGAGAGCGACATAATAGATTCATTTTCATAATGATTATCCTAAAGTAAGAAATAAATAAGTAACACAACTTCATAGAAATCAAATACTGTGTCAAGTTCACATTTGCAGACTATGTAATTGCTATGTTAATGAATGGATGGAAGATATGGTTGGAAAAGAGATGTATTACAAAGAAATACAAATTAGACATAGAATGGCTATGGTTTCTGGTTTGTGTAACTATGTTGATTGAGGCAATCTGCAGTGAATTCAAAGAATTAGTCTGGGAAACTAGTATTCAGAGGCAGACAATTTTTATTTGAGGTATATGTGCTGCATACAAGTACTTAAGTATATGATGTGTTAGTTCGCTTTCCAACACTGGAATAAATAACTGAGATGATTGCTTATTGAGAGAAAAGGTGTATTTCAGTTCAGAGTTGTGGAGTCCCAGGCCAGGAACAATTGGTCCGGCTTCCTTTGGGCCTGTGGGAAAATCAATCCATCACAGTGGAAATCTCTGGTAAAGCAAAAAATCTCATAGGTGGAAACTGGGTTTGACATTTAATGGTATAGACCCAATGACCTAAACTACTCCAGCTCTTAAAGAGTCTACAGTCTACTAATGGTGCCTCCCTGGTAAACAAACTCTCAACAAATAGCCTTTCAGGACATTTAGGATCTAAGCATAGAATGTGGCTCTCAAAGAAAGGACTAAATTCAAATTGCAGATGTGATAAACTTCTGAGCAGCTACTTTGAAGATAACAATATGCAGTATAACAACCATTGTTAATTTCCTATCATGTTTTGAAATTCTGTATCATTTCCATTGTTTCTTTTCTCTCTTTAAAATAAAAATTCATCATTCTTTAGAAAGCAAATGTTTACAGCCTTGGAGATAGATAGCCCTGCTCAGGGAATAGCTAACATATCTACAGAAAGGGCTTCAGTATGGGACTCCGGATCTAACAGTGGGAACAGAATGGTGCAACTTTCAAGGTTCCCCAATTCTGAGTTCAAAAGGAAACAATAAAATGTGAGAAAAACAGAAAATAATGTAGAGAAACACAAGAAAAACACTCCTGCATTGATGGGGATTGCTCGATATGCCATGGCATTAAGAATACTCACTAGAGATTAATTCAATAAATCCCTGCCACGGAAACTTTACAATGAATGTGGATTCTTTATTCATGAGACAAGATGGAAGAAAGCAAAAATGGGCTTCTGTAGGGGAAGTTTGGGTGTGGAGGTGGCAGCAAGGGGCAAAACCTTTACTTGTGCATTTTCTGTTTGAAGCTTGAGCTAAAAACATGTGCCGAGAGGGGGAGAGGTTAGGTGGAGGCGTATAGCAGAGCCGGGAATTGGTAAGGAAAATGACGGGGATGTACACAGGGACCCCTGGGGGCTGTCAGGAATCAGATAGGATTAGAAAGGAAGCACAATGACGGCAGGTTGACTCAGAAAGATTATGCTGTCTAATAAGAATTAGATTTTCTATAAGTGCTCATTTTTTAAAGAGCATAAATATTTAAGTTTGCCCAGAATTCTGGTGCAAATTTGATTTACTAGAGTCAAATGTACTGGTCACCATTTTTTACTATTCAAATATACTTATAAATACACTTTTTATATTTATACTTTCAAATATACTTTTTACTATTCAAATATACTTTTATGAACACATGAATCTACTTAGAAAAAAGCATTGAGATAATACAATGTAAGGCCAAATGGTCAGTCTACCTTTTCCAAGAGATCCTGGTGCAACTTTTTATATTGTACAAAACTCTCCTGCATTATGACTATCTGACCTTGCAATTAATTATTTGCCAAGTCATTGAAAAGTTGCAGCCATGAAATGGTTGTGAAATAAAACAATCATCATTGTTCAGGATCCAATAATATAAAAATTATTTGACTAAGATTATTTTATATTGTCTTAGCTGCTTCCTTAAATTGGTACTGTCTACTAAGGCCCAAGTGTGAGTGGTAATTTAGGGACTCAAGAACATTCAATGTATGCACATATATTTCTATAATTTAATAAAATCTTATTCAGAAGAAGGCTGTTTATTCACTACTCTCCTTGAAATGCAGAAACTAAGAAGACTAAATTTTGAGGTCATCCACACTGGCTATTATGTTTTATGGAACAGAAAAACAAGCTTTTTATGTGCTTTGATGACTTGAAAAGCAGGATATGGCTGCTGCTGTGGACACTGATGACTGCTTAATGCCTTCTGGCTGCAGGGCTACGGCATGGACTGTTTCCCTCTGCAGTGCCTTCTGCTATGCCACCCTGCCTGGGAGCCAGCCAGCAACGCGCTGAGACTTCTACAGTCTGTGAGCTGAAGTAAACCTTTCCTCCATAAAAGGAAGAAAGAAAGAAAGAAAGAAAGAAAGAAAGAAAGAAAGAAAGAAAGAAAGAAAGAAAGAAAGAAAGAGAGAAAGAGAGAAAGAGAGAAAGAGAGAAAGAGAGAAAGAGAGAAAGAGAGAAAGAGAGAAAGAGAGAAAAGAGAGAAAAGAGAGAGGAAGGAAGGAAGGAAGAGGAGAAGAAAAGAATGATCCTGGGAACAATAGAAATATTTTTGAATTATTGTAAGTGGCTCACCCTAAATATAATCTTTCACTTGCTGTAGAAAATCTAAATCGGGGATAAGCAAAATCCACAGCTCCAAGTAGTGGAGTGAAAAGTCAGTGACTGTTATTCTCGGTAAGAACCTGCCTGGCCTGTCAACTCAACCATCACAAGTACCGGAAGGCTGAAGATTTCTCATTCTTAATTGTCATGAAATGATCAGAAAAATGGTCTTAACACGTTACATATTAGTACTCCATATATATAAATAATACAGAAAATAAAAAGGTTAAATGACATAATTAAACTATAAGCTATTTGATAACTCATGAACTCTTTAGATAGAACTATTTTCATTAAATGTCCTTTTATTATTTACAAGAATTTATATAGGAAAACAGGGGAAAATGAAAACTATCTTTGTTTTTTTACTCTTACTTTTCTTTCTCTTACTTTTTGCATATATACCAAAATAATATGGGAAATTAAATTGCAAATTAAGGTTTCTCTAGAAGTTTCTTAAAGTTATTTTGAGTTATAGAAAATTACATATAAATATGCATGTTTTATACATATGTCTTTATCTGTTTATATATACAGTGGTATCTTGGCTCATGGATACTTTTGTTTGCAAACAATTTGATTAGCAAACAGAAGCATTTCACAAAATTGTATTATTGTCTGTGAACTCTGAATCAGGTGCCAAACATGACCACAGCCATCTTTCCCACATGAGCACTAAAGAGACCATCTTTTCCAGGATCATGGAATGAATTAAGGTCATGAACCAATTTACCACTGCACACAAAAGCATACAGAGAAACTTTTCCATCCTTACACTTGAAATGTCAAATTAAGGAAAGTTACTGGTTTTGAGATTTTGTCCATGGAAAAGGGATATCTAGTGAGCTATTTGGCCTTTAATAAAGGAAAGCTGCCACTGCTAATTAAAGCCTAGGAGTGCTAGGACTGTACAAAAAAACACTCCATATTTACTATAGTTCTGCCCTCCAACTTCCTCCTGATACTTTGCAAAGTTTAAACCCAACTGGAGGCTGAATGATGAGTGTAGTTTTACAGTTCACTGAGGTGAGTTCTTCGGTCACAGAGCATGTCTAAATGTAGTCAGCACATATCCAAAGACAAATGAGAATAGCTAGGCCTGGACTGAGATTGCATTTACATTTTCTCATATTTTCCTTTCTTGTCAATATAATGTCTAACCATTTTTGGAATTCAATATTAATTTTTAAATAAATGAATAGCCTCAAATTTATTTTGCCTATAAATGAATAGTTTTGGTATTCATGGAATACAGTTCTACTTGTTAGATGGGCTACCCCCAAAGTCACAATGCTTAAACATTTCCATCTCAGTTTTTGCATGGTCACCTTAAAACAAACGGGTATGATACTATTAATTGCACTCTATGTGAGATGATATAACTTTATTCTTCACCATTTTTAAGTTCTCCAAGTATCTGTTCTCTAAAATCTTACTTATTTTATATTATCCTATGGCTTTACCTCAGAATATTTTATATTTTCTTAGCTTGACAGTATTCCTTTCCACCAAGATTTCTCATAATATTTTTAATATTTTTCTCTTCAATCTACTTGTTCATTGGTACTCAATTTTAATATATATTGTTTGTATGCACACTATTTCTCAAACTTAAAACTATCATAAAATTGTGTGGCTATAATTCTATAAATAAAAACTGCTCAATGAGCAATGTAGATATAATTATCACAGTGTTTTATGGTATATGTGTGTATACTTAATCACAACCCAAGAAAATGCGTATGTGAAAATGTACATGAGAATGTCTTGCTGTTTTTAGGAAGAAAATGCTAAAAAGAAAGGAAGAAGAAATATTATTAGCAGTTAATTTGTGTCTTCTAATAGATAAATGAAACACTAAAAAGATATAAAATTTATTCTCAGAAAATGATTCTTAAAGAACTGTCCACATAATATTTCTATATTTGACTTTCTGAACTCTGACATCAGATTAATTATTCAGATGAATTCAAACTAATTGGAGTCTTGCCAAGTCATATGGAATTTTATAACTTACCGGAATTTTTGTACTGAGGTTTATAGTCCCCTAGTGGTGTCTGTATGGGCTTCAAAGGATCTGTGAATTCTCTTGAAATTGTACCAACACATTGCATAAATCATACAATTATTTACATATTCTTAAAGTGATCTATATTCCAACCAAGATTAAGAACTTTCTTCACAGTTACCTTGTAAGAAAATATATTCCAAACAGTATTTTACATATCCAGAAGCTGAGGCTTCTATATTAGGAAAATTCTATATATCCCAAACCTGGCTTCAACATGACAGGGTCCTGTCGAATTACTCATCTAAATTTCCCCTATTAATTAGTAAGTCTGCCCTAGGTCCATTAAAAAAAAAAAAAAACACTTGTTTAAAAACTCAGGATAGGTGTTCATTCAGTTTAGTCATTTATTCACTCATTTGATATAAAAATATTTTGAGTGTTTTCTTCGTGTAAATCTTTGGGTCAAATAATCCTGTGACTCAAAAACAGTCTCTGACCTCTGTTTACAATAAGGCTCCAAACAATGAAATAATAAGCAAAGTACGTACATAATTTTAGGATTTAATACATTCAGGAAAGAAAACCTTCCAATTCTAGGATTCACGAAACCAGAGAAGTACACTGTGACAAATGATGGGAATGAAGAAATAGGTTTTCTAAGAATTTTCTAAATATGACGCTGTTAGCTAGTCCGGGAGAGGAAAGTACCTAAGTGTTTCGGAGCACCTGGATTGAAATGAGCCTTGTGTTGACACAGTAAGCTCCGCGGAAAAGGGGGGCGAAGTGGGAAGGCACCAAGGACGAAGCCCCAGGTAAGGAGCCAAGCAGCTGCGAGAGGCCTTCTGCCCCCAGCTCGCGTCTGCCGCAGTGCAGCCGTCTTGGACAACAGAAAACAAAGAAGAACAGAGAAAAACGAAAACATCCTGGAAGATGCAAAAGTAGAAAACAGCTTAGTGTTTGCTAGCCTTGTGAGGTAGAGGGAGGGTCTGACTACGAAACAAGGCACCTTGTGTGTCGGGCTTACCGTGTCCTGTTTGTGGTTGGGTTACATGAGTCTATAATGTGTTACAAATGCATAGGATTATAGAAAAAAATTAAACTGAATATAAATTCATATGAAAACCTCACAGGCCCCACTTTTTCTAGCAGCAAGGATGAATAAATTATTGTCTCATTTCTTAATTAGGAAATTTTGCCTCCTAATCAAGCAGTGCTTATTACCTTAACTTAAGGATTATTCATGTACAATTGAAAAAAGATATAATTATAAATTCAAGGGTCAAAAATAAATTATTGTGGTAGAAATATCAAAGGGTATACTTTATTTTTAAAGCGTACTTTTTGTGTGTCTAAATACAACAGGCGAATGCGGAGCCCTGTGACTATTCAAATCGCCTACAGTTTCACTCTTCCTGAGTAAAAAATTAAATAATCGCTGGCTATGTGAAATAAGAACGTCAGTAACAATAACTGAATGATTTATTTCAGGAGCTAAAAGGGAACACTGCAACAATGAGTGATAATTACTTAAAAAATCAAGGGGCCTGCGGGATGATCTTGGGATCTTAGGGCCCTGAAGTTCGTGATATTCAAGAGGTCCACGGAGATGTCGATTACGTCTCAATGTCTGTGAGTTCAGAATCACGTTAGTGAAGGAAGGCTAACGACTGTGAAGCGCAAAACCCAAACATGCAGCAGATGAATTCAGCGGAAGTTTATTTCCCACTATGCACTTCCCAGAATCCTGGCTGCAGGGGCCGCAGAAACCATAGACTTGGCGCAAGTCTGTGTGTCTAGGTAGAACTGCGTTTCCCAGCCCCTGAGCTACATTTGCAGCTGTGCAACGGTGACCTGGTTAGTGATATATAATTGGCACATTTTTGATACTTTTAAGAAGCCTCCTGGAAAGACAGATGGTTGTTCTTTTTCATTTCTTCTTTTTTTAAAACAGTGTCTGGGAACACAGGTCAGCAGTCATCTGAATCATGAGGAGCAAATTATTTGCTGAAGATGACAAGTAAGCCCGTTTTCGAGAGCGCGACCCGTCGGCTGCGGGGAGAGGTGCACCTTCAGGTGGGCGAGATGAAGCTCCTACCACGTGACAGTTCTCTGGGGCCCGTGTCACAGCAGGTGAGTCTAGTCTTCGGAGTGTGGCAGCTACACTTTCAAGAGTTCCTTGATCTTTTTCAATTCAATTCAATGTAAGACGCATACGTTTTACAGTTACTAGAAGTAACACTAAGTTTCATTTACAGTTTTTCAAATTAACATTCCAGTTTGTTTTACTGTATGGTAGTGTAAAAAGATTATATCGTATGGAAGGTAGGAATCTGCACTGTTTATTTTTCTCAGAGAACATAGTTTTTTAAAATAGAAAACCCACAATAACCTTTAGACAAATTGGAGGATTTTGTGATGTAGTTCAGTAAAGATACTACTAGATTTGAAATCACTTTAGAAAGTAAATTGCTGCCCCATACCAGCAAAGAAAAAAGAGAATTAAGAGAATGCAATGTAATAAAGGGTATCATGTATAAAGCTACCTTAAATATAGGATTTAGGAAGAAATTTAAAATTACAAGGATTATGTAAAAAGAGAAGTAAAAATAGAAAATTGATATATGAGAGGGATGTCTTGATATGGCAAAACTATCCCGTCCTTTTAAATGACTAAGATGATATAGTTCTGATCAAAATCTCATTAAATATTTTTGTAGACTTGAGAAAGTGTTTTAAAAATACACGTGAAAATTTTAAAGCCCTGCAATTGGATTAACTCAGAAGTAAATATAGGACATAAAAATTTGACAGACATGAAAATTTTTGTGAAATTCTAATTATTAAAAGGTAACGATACTTAAGTCATGAGAAACAGACCTGCCAGTCCTGTAGAAAAAAAGGGCTATTTATTAAAACATGATTTAAGAGAAGTGGCAGTATTAACCCATGAAACCCAGACTATTTAATACATTGTGGCATTATTAACTATCTGTGTGGAAAAAATAAACTACATTCTCACCAAAATTCAGATATAATTTTTGGTAGCAGGGATTAAACTCAGGACCTTGCCCTTGCCAGGCAGGCACTGGTGCTACTGAGCTACATCCCCATCCCCTTTACCAAAAGTCAGAAAATTGAGTATATTAAAAAACACTATGAGAACAAAACAATAACTACACAAAGCACACACCAATTTTAAAGAAAACTACCATTTCTCCTACACTAAAACAGACTGAGACCTGAAAATGTAAATAAAGCCTGAAAGATACAATAGATGTTGAGAAAGGGACAGAAATTGCTCAAAGGGAAGGAACAGCTGGGACGAGGGAAAGGAGAAAAGAAAGAAAGAGGAAGGGAAAATATGTACATACAAGGACAGCGGGGATAATTGTACTGCTGGTGTCTGTTTATTAAAAGGAGCAGTAATGCTTTAAATTAGTTTTGGCCAACTTTGCATGCTTATATCTGCTAATCTGAACAACTACTTTGAAGACAACAGTATGCAATACAACAACCATTGTTGAATTCCTATTGTCTTGTTTAGTGAAGCTCTGTATCATTTCTAATTTTTGTTTTTTATTACTTTTTATTCTCTGTAATTGTTTCATAAATCTTGCGTTCTTACATCGAGTAATCTGAGAAACTTCGCCAAAGATAACAATGTGTAATTCTTCACATCTTGATTTGAAATTCTGTATTATTTTTACTGTTTTTGTGTTGCTTTATTTATGTCTTTGGTGTTTTTTTTCTCTTTAAAATAAAATATATTCCCAAAATGACTAAGGAGAATTATATGTATATTAAAGAAAATAAATTATGATGTGACTGGCAATCAAGATGAGGCACTCTTTTTCATTCCTTGTATCTTGGCAATGGGATGCACTGTATTTTTAAAGACATACTCGTAACTCTCTTGGGTAAAATTTGCCATATCCTATTAACTTGAAAAAGTTCAATTTGCTCCCATGGAATATGAATTTTCTAGCAGCAATTAATTTTTTAGATAGAACTAGGCAAATATATATTAAAATATCTCAAAATTAAGGTAAGATAAGAAATTCATATGTAAAGTGAACTTTAAGGCCCAAACAATCCTTGTTAAACTTATTATTGTTCTTATTGGAGAAACAAGGTAAAAATAAAGTACAAGATTTAGGAAGTGTTAAAATATTCTAATGTCAGTATCATAGCCCAATTAAGCACCATTCTTTATCTTTGAGAAATTTAAAGATATATTTAATATTTAATGAAACCTTGTATTCAATGGAAAGGGTAAGTGGTAAAATGTAAGTAATTCAACAAAAATTTGTCTTCATTTTGGAGCTACTGGAGATTGAACTCAGGGCCTTACTACACATGCTCAGCAAGTGATGAAGTGCTTAGCTACAACAGCAGCTCATTTTGTTTGCTGAGAGGGTCTCATTAACCTGCCCTGGCATACAACCAAATTGCCACCCTCCTCCCTCAGTCTCACAAGTAGCTGGGATGACAACATTTTCTGTATATAATGAACAATTATTGAGAATATAGACACTTTTTTCATACATCATGAAACTTTCCCTTTAAATGGTCTTTGAAATTGTAAGGAAGAACAATTCCTGAAAGAAATGTGTCATCCATGTGACAGAGAAATGAGTGCAAGATTTGGAGGGAAGAGACTTCCCTTTGGTCTGTCCATTGCTTGTAACCTCCCATGTGACCTTGAGTCAATTTCATTGTCTATAGGCCATACTTGCCTCGTCTTTAAAGAATAAATGCCTTAGCCTTGGTCAATGTTTGTATCAGTCAGGATTGTGTAAGAAAGTGAACAAATTCCTTTTGCCCACCCCCCACCTTTGTATGCCTTCCCATTTGAATGTTTTTTTCTTATTTCACAATATCTGTTATACATTTTGCTCCTTATTTATACTTTCAGTTTGTCACATCGAGGAAACAATGCAGTATTTACACATGTATGTCCAATTTATTTCATCGAAGAATATGGTGTTAGGGGCATTCCTTAGTCTAGAAATGTCTCAAGTTTATCCTTCTTTATGGCTGGGTAGTACTCCATAGAATGAAAAAAATCTTCATCCATTCATCAGTTGATGGCCATTTGGGCTGTTTCCAAGATATAGCTATTACAAATTGTACAGCTATAAACATGAATTCGCATATTTCACTGTGGTATGATATTTTTAATTCTTCCAAGAAGATACAAAGAAGGGGAATGGTTGAGTCAAAAGGAATCTTTACTCCTAGATTTTGAAGAATCTCCACATTGATTTCCACAGTGGTTGTACCAATCTACACTCCCACCAGTAGCGGACAAGGATTCTTTTTTCCATACAGCCTTGTCAGCATTGCTTATTGGTTGATTTCTTAATAATAGCCATTTTTCTGGAGTAAGATGGCATCTCAGCATTGTTTTAATTGCATCTTGTGAAGGACCAATGATGCTGAGCATTTTTTCTTATATTAATTTTCCTTTTGTACTTTTTCATCTGATAGTGTGTATTCATTTCAGATGCCCGTTTTTGGACTGAGTCTTTTAATTTGTGGGGTATGAATTTTTGAGTTATTTATATGTTCTTAATATTAGTCCTTTTTCTGAGGAACAACTGGAAAAATTTTTGTCTCACTCTATGGATTGTCTCTTCATTCCATTGGTGAGATGTTTTTGTTTGTTTTTTGGGAGGATTTTTGCTGTTCAAAACTCATTCCACAGACAAAATGTCTTGTTCAGAGAAGGCTGTTTTTCTTTCGTGGTGTTTTACCTGATTGGGTTGGACCACTTACATTTCCTTAATGTGAACTTTCCTTAGTGTGAACTAGTTACAGACAGTAAACACATCTATAGAATACTTTCACAGCAACATCTAGCTAATTACTTGTTTGAATAGCTAAAAACTATAGTTCAGCCATGTGAACATATAAAATTTACTGTCACCATAATATGAGAAGATTTCCTGATTTATTAATTATTTTTTAAAAAGGAAGGGACTGATATAGGTAGATTAGTTTGCTTTTATTCTTGCTAATGAAATCTACCTTATGTGGCAACAGTGTTATTAATCATGCATTCATTTAATATATATACATTGAATAATCATCAATATCAAATAGTTGTATGAATAGAACACACTTAGGTTTTAGAGATTGGGGATATAGCTCAGTGGAATAAGCGCCTGCTTGGTAAGTGCAAGGTCCTGAGTTCAATCCCTGGTTCTGCAAAAAACAAAAGAAAACACAGAATCTAGATTTTGGAAGACAGATCTTTCCTCATTTTTCTCATTATGCTGTCATTGTCATGGCACAGGCCCAGTTTTTGGAGTGAGGGAAGTACCGAATAATGTCATCTCTGCTGCCCCTTCCTATTGTAGCTCTAAATATACTGAACCAATGAAGTGATAAAAGAGATGAGATTAACTATGAAACCAAAGTTTCTGATGGAGGTCAGCGAAATACAAATGGCAGCGCTGCAGTAGCATTACCACAAAGTGTTGTGAGCAGGTGTCAAGCAGTCAATAGCTACAGAAGTCTTGGGCAACTAAACTCATTTTTCTGTGCCAATTTTTCTCCTCCAAAAGAAAGTAATCACAAGTACTCCTAGGACTGCTTTGAGGTTAAAAATATAAAGTACTCACAACATGTAGTTCACATGAGGTATTTAATAAATTGAAGCTAATATTTATTAGTACTATTTTTTCTATTTTTCATCTCTCAATTAGTTTTACAGGATCACTTTCCAACCTTACAGGTAGCAAATGTAGCCACACATGACAAAGGGAATGTAATGCAAATAGGCTTTACGGGAGGACACTTGAGTTTCCTACACAGCTGGCACTATATTGGCATTAAAACTTATCCCATTCACAAGCATTTTAGAAATCATTCTCTATATCAGGATACTGAGAGAAAAAGCTTTTAAATAACTTGTTCAGTCTTGTGAAGCCTAATATGCAAAAGAACCTATGTCTTCTAAATCCAAATACTTCACGATCTGTCTCTAGGTTATTGACTTCAACTACAGTTCCCAGTTGTGTGACAACCTCCTTTCTCATGGCACCACCTTTATCCTACATTTTATGTGTAGTAATGGAAGTTGCTCCTTTCGTTGGGTGAATTTGTACAAGGATGACCGCTGGAGGAGTGGAGGGCACCGTAGCATCCAAACAAGATCGATGTTTGCCTACTCTTTAGGCTATTTTCTGTTCTTATCCTCATCACTTTGTTTGCTTGTTTCTGGTCTTCCGCTCTGCTCACTACGGGTCTGTCTCATCTCCAGAAGCATATACACGTGCTCCTCATATGAGAGATGCTGCATAATACTGAGGACACAGAGAAAGAGAAGGCAAATAGCTTTGATTTGCTGGCTACTCACATTTTAAAGTGAAAGATAAGTAGGCCACTTATTCCATTTGGAAGACTGACTCCAAGTACTATATGACTATGCAACACTATAATATATTTCATAAACTCTCAGTTTCTTAGTGATTTTCAAGTACATTTTATAGAACTGTGTTGTTTTTCTGGTACAGACTGAAGCTACAAAAAGGAATTTTGAAAAAAAAAAAAAAGGAATTTTGATCTGAATGAAATATTTACTCCATTTCTTTCAAGAATTGACCCAATTCAATCTTTCATTGAGACACACAGAGGAGTAAATTTTCAAATAAATGAACTGAGTGCACTGAATGTAAAGTGCACAGCTGAATCATGATTAGCACTTACAGCTGAATAAGTGAACTCAAACTACTATTCTTGGCAGATTATAGCCAGAACTTTTCCAAAAAGTTATTCAAAAAATATAATATTTCAACTAGAAATTATTTATATAATGTAAAGGAATATAAAATAACTTCAAGAGCAGATAATTTTTCAATATTTTGTTATAAATCATGCAATATTTCTTTTACTTTTATGATAATAAAATTAATTTCAGAAAGTGTATAAATTTCACAATGGTACCATTTTTATTTTTCACTATGTGTTAAACGTGATAGGATCGAAGCCTGATAGGCCATGAAAATTCCTGCGGCCCAAGAGCTCCACACAACAGCTTGCAAATGGGGAAATCAGGTTGTCTGCATCAAAGTTACCCAACTGAGCATATTTAAAATAGATTCCAAAGCCCTACACCTGTTCTATTGAGACAGAAGCTCCCAATCGTGAGTTGGAGTCTCTGACTAGAATAAACCTTGAAACCACTTCTTTTGCCCAGCCCGATTTGACAAGCATACATCAAGTCTGTTTCCTGTCAAAATGCAGGGAATGGGAATAATCTCACAAACACTTGGAACCGGTTTTGGAAATATTGCCTTGACAAATTTTCCAGTACCCCTACTAATATTTTACAACTTGTAGATTTTGCTGATTTTCATGTTTATTTAGGGAGACAGAGAGAGAGAGAGAGAGAGAGAGAGAGAGCTTACGCTGTCCATTATCTCTTCATAGTCAACATTGTTGAGAGGCAACACTGAGCGTAGCAGCACATCTCTATTATTCACGCCTTTTTGCAGAATAGCTGCTCTCACCTGGAGTAGTTCCTCCCCTTTCAGTGGCCCTTTCCTCCTTTCTCTCCTCTGTCCATCGATCTTCACCCTGCAATGCACACAATCACAATTTTGAAATAATTTTTTCACTTTCTCATGTTTCATTATCTTATACATTATGTTCAGTCCCTACAGAAAAGCTTGTATTTCCTCTTTCTTTTCATTTTAGCTGACTGTGCTAAACATACGTAAATAGTAAAGTGCAGAGATTTTGAATGTGCTATTTGATGAATATTCTCAGTTATGTGTAACTATTATCCAGAAACAGAAAGATAAACTTCCTATTAACTAGACAGTGCCCTTGTGCGCTTTTGGCAGCACGACCTCACCCAGGAGCAGAGACAGTTTTCACTTTGCTCCTACAAGCCCATGTTTACCAGTTCAACGAGGTCGTAAGTGCAAATACAAACATGAGCTTTAGTTTTCCAATTTATTTCAATGTATTTTTAATTCACGTGTATTGTTTGTGGCTCACAACTCATTCTTCTAATTGTTAAATGGTTGAATGTGTAGGACCCGTATTGATGCCTTTCAGATGTAGTTATGGACACTCTCAGTTCTACTTATAAAAGGTCACTATTGTCATTTCAGTGTGGGTCCCAGCAAGCACACCAATTTCCATTTACATAACTAAATGAATAGGGTTCCTTTTCTGGTTCAAAGAGTGTTTTTTAACCTTAAAAATCTGCAGAAGAGTTTTGCAAAGTTATTATAGCATTTTACAGTCCTCCCAAAAACATATAATAATTTTAATTTCTCCATATTTTTCACAATGTTTGTTCTTATTGGTTTTTTGTTTGTTTTTCAAGGATTTTTGACAGAAGGGTCTTTCTGTTAGTGTAATTATACCTGAACCCTCCTTATGTGTAATTGCCAATATTTTTCCCAATCTACAGCTTGCCTGTCATGGTCATGTTGAATTTTGAAAAGCAGGAGATTATAAATTTGAATACTTTCAATTTATAAGTTTTGACAGTGTAATTTATGAACTATCTGACAAAACTTAATTTACCTCTCCCATAGAATGGCTTCCATCACAAAAAAGTACTTAGTAAATATACAGATACTTATAATTTCTTGTGTTGCATTTGGAAATTTCATTTTTTTAAAAAAAAATCTGCTTTATCCAATTTGTTAAAACTACTGACATAGTAAATGGTCACAACTAGAGACCATACTCATAAATGAAATAAATCAGACCTGCAATGTGTAAGCAATGTATTGTCTCACTAGTGTAAGAACCTGAAAGAGTGAAGAAAAACTAGGAGGTCTGATAGACATTGTGAAATGAAAGGAGAACGCTCCAAAGTAATGGGCAACTGGGGTGTGGGAAAGGAGAAAGGAAAGAAGGGCAAATGATGTATGTATGTATATACAGGATAGCTAACAATGGTACTACTGTCTTCTATTGCTTTAGTGAAAGGTCCAGTTAATGATTACTTGTTTGATCAATCTTGCGTGTCTCTATTTGTTTTCCTGAAAACCACTTTGAAGATATCAATACATAATACATCCACCACTGATAATTTCCTACCACTTTGTCTATAACTCTGTATTGTTCTTACACTATTTTGTAAATGGATGTCTGTTTGTTAATGTTTTCTTCTTTTATTTTTAAAATAAATTTTGAAAAGATAGTCATAAAAAAGTATTGACATAAGGCCAACAGTATATTTGTATTATCTTTTATGTCCTTAAGATGCACAGTGATGTCTTCATGAATATTATCAGTAGCAGGGTATTTCTTCCCACAGTTACTCACTCACTTTCTTTCTTTACTAGACAGGAATTTACCAATTTTATTCATCTTTAAAGAGCACACTTTGGCCTCATTGATTTGTCTATTGATTTCCATTCAGGTATTTATTATTCTCTTTTGTCTTTTTGTTTAATTTGCTAGCCTTCCCTTTTTAGCTTTCCATGATGAAAATGTAGGTAACTGAGTGTAAATCTTTCCTCCTTTTAATTATCATTCTACAATCCTCGCATTTCCCTCTAAACATAGCTTTGTCACCCCCACATATGTTATGTTGTGCTTCCATTAGCATTTAGGTCAAATTAACTATGAATTTCCCAAGTGACTTATTCTTTGAACTAGAGGTTTATAATTACACAGATTAATTTTCCAAATGCTTTAGCATTTTCTAGTTAAAACTTCAATGTTCCATTTTAATGTATATCTGGCATGATCATAGAAAACACCTTGCATAATTTTTATATTCTTAGAAATTAATAGAGCCTTATGGAAATGTACATCATTTACCTTGGTAAATATCTTGCAGTCATTTGAAAAAAGTATATATCTTTAGTTTTTCATTGTGGTAATCTTTAAGTATTAAGTCATATTACCCAAGGATTATTAAAATATGCCATATAATTAGATTTTCTCTGCCCTATATTTTAGTTAATGATGTAGCATTAATAAAATCTGTTTCCAAATATGGTTGGTAATTGCTTCTCCTCATACGAGCTGAGAACTATTAAATATCAATTTCCAGGATCCTATGCCATGTGTATTTGGAATACAGTTACATTTGCTTTTTAAATTCTGAGAGATTCTGAAGTATAGTTAGGTTTGCCAGTTTCTTGTATATGCATTTGGGACAGTTTTTCCCATAAACATAAAAGAGATTAATATAAAACTATAATAGGCATGAAAATATTTCATCTTTCTGTTTTACAGAGGTGTGTTGCAAACTATCTCCAGTCTTGAATTTGTTATATCTTGTATTTTATAGTTATGTATCACAGAAATGTCCTATTGCAAAGCAAGTAATGGAACAGAGAATTGAAAGCACAGTTGCGAGTAAGAAAAGCTTTGTTTTCACTATTTTCATCTACACTGTGGGATAAACGCTTTTTCTTACTTTTCTATTAACTGCTGGGCTCACAATCTTGTTAAAATACCCATTTCATTTAACATGAACGTCTTCACCAGAATTTTAGCGCGTCACAAGCAAAGTAGACTCTCGGTGGCTGCTATTACTTTCTCTAAACTCATTCTTCCAAAACTGATGTCTTCTCCAGGAAATCAGAGACAGTGGTGCTGGCTGATTGATTACTGGCTGAAGAACATTGAAAACTGTGGCTTGTGGTAGGCAAGGAAATCATACTGGATGGATTGGAACAAGAGTCTGAAACTCAAGGGAAGGAATTGATGCCAGAAGGTACTAGGTGTTCTGGAAAAATTACTGTAGAGTCTTGCTTGTTAATAGCAGTTAACCAGATGTTAAGCTGTACTCTGCATTTCATTTAGTCTCTTCCAAAATTTCCTCGTTCTGTTGATGCTTTCTCTGGGATTCAATTAAAAGGTCACTATATAAAGGATTCTAAAGGATAAAATCTGTCAAAGATTATTTTCTTTCATTATTATGGATATCTTTCTTAAGGAAAAACATATGTAATATCTGAGCCTCCTGTAACCCTCTCTATTTCTACAGAAGCTCAGTAGTGTGAGTGTGAGATCAGGTCGTAGACCTGACACACGAAATATCAAAGCCTCGATCCTGAAAATGCTGAGTAACAAAGGAGCAGCCTCAGTCCCTTCTCTAAGGGAATCGAACATTCTTACGCAACTAGTCCTTCAGGGTGCTTCATTGGTGCATGTGACCGAGGAACTACAGATAGTCTGAAAAATCTTAATACTGTTTAGCAAGAGTGCGAGGTTAACTTTCCACAAAAACTGAAATGAAAATAGGAACAAATGAATTATTTCTCACACAATTCAGCCAACTTCCATTGACCAGAAATAAGATTTATTCTCTGAAAGTAAGAAAAAGTAAAGGTTCTAATTTATATCCTTTAGAATTCATACCTTTTAAAAATCTAAAAATATTCTCTATATACAAAAAGTAAATTAACGTTTAAAGTTAAGCTGTAAAGTTAAGCAACTGTTAAGTTAAATAATCTTAAATTGATGAACATGTCCAAAATTTAATAGAAAAATATGTGTATACTAACATGGCTATGACATTTGACTTGATAGTGAGCCATAGTATCAAACAAAACACAAAATTATTGTCACATAGTAAGTATGATATTAAGGACAAATGTTCATTTTGACTTTTTAACAGCTATCTTTGTGGGACTATTCAGCATAACATAATATGACTTTACTTATTATTACACATAGTGCCTGACGGATTAATATTTAATGAAATTCAATTAACAGAGAAGTTTAGAAAATGTCTCATTCAACCATTAAAGTTACTTTAACAAATTATTTTATGTCTAAAATTTATGAAAAAGGAAGGTAATATTGCTGAAATTAGTTTTTTAGCCTTTTTCAAGCAGATTTCATTCCATTTTAAGGCAGTTCTGAGCTAAAGAAGATGTGATTTGTGCCTTGAATTTTCCTTCATCTTTTTTTAAAAAACTGATTAGTGTGGTAAGTCTATTAAATGACAGTGAAAATGTGAATTCAGGTACAGATTAGTATTTTAGGTGTGTCTAATTAGATAGTTTGGAGTTTATGGTAATAACCAACTTGACTGATCTAATAGTACTTAATTGTGTCTTATGTAATAACTAAGTGTATGTTGAATAATATATGCAAAATCCTATCAATTATTCCTTTACAATGTATTTTAGATTTCTTTTATCTTTATGTCTATTACATGATCATGACCTGAAAAATAACTTCCTAAACCATCTCTTCTCAGCACTTCTAACAACATGAAAAGGTTCTGAACACGTGTACCCCATCACATCAACGTCTCTTCACCTCTTTCCCTTTGCACTAATGAAACTGGAGTTCTTCACTCTAATTTGAGGTTACTGAGGCGCCTTACTTCGTAATCCCCTGCAACGTGTTAGCTCCAGTCACACAGGTGGTGCGTACCCCTAGCCCTAGTCCTCCAAGAGTCTCGGGCAGGAAGACCCTGATTTCAAAGCCTAATCCAGACAACTCAGCCGCTCAGGGCGACCCTAACTCAAAAGGAAAAACAAGAATATTGGAAATGTAGTGCACTTCACAGGCCCTAGGGGCCATTCCCAGTATCAAAAAGTTTCTTCAAAAACTTCCTTGTTGGCACACTGTCCTTTCCTGCTTTATGGCCTTGATATTTTTCTTCACTATCTGCCTGGAAAATACATTCTGCACTGCAAGATGGCGGGCTGCTTTTCCTCTGCTGTTTATATTAAATGTCAGCTCCTCAGAAAGGTCTTTTCTGATGAACATATATAAAATGTTTCCTTTCATCCCCAGTTTTTCTGTATCCTGCATCACATGCTGCTCTCTGTCACTGTAGAAGGATGATAGCGCAAACAGCGATCACCTTCAATTCTCTGTGAGTGGCCTTTTCAACCAGGGTATGTGCATACGTATAAACAAGAGCATGTTGTGGTATTTCTTTGGACATTTGCAATTCATGTCATTCTGTCCAGTACTCTGTTGTCTTTGCTCATGTAATTGGATATATTCAAAACAGCTATTTTTTTTTTCTCTGCACTTATTTACTCTCTTATCCTCCTGGAAACTCCAGAAGGAAAACCGCAAGTCTGTTTACCTTTGTATGAATGCCTTCTGTGTAAAAAGCCCTGATTAAGGTTTCTTAAATAGGTCGATGAATAAAATACATAATTTGATAGAGTGGAAATATAAAAAAGAAACAAGAAATTATACATCTTTTCTGAATAATGGGAGGTTTTCTTTCTTTTGGAAGAAAGGAAGGTGAACAAGAACCTTAAGAATCTGTGTCAAGGTCCTCTCTCTTCAGACACCATTCTCCTTAACACCACCTTTAAAATTGTGCAAGACTTTTTAAAAATATCTTAGGTTAACATAAACTTCATTTTTGCTACTCCTCTTGATTTTTTTGTCTTTAAAACAAAAAAAAAGATAAACCCAAGTTACTCTGAGAAAAATTTCAAAAGAAGTCATGTAAAAATATAAGTGAAAATTAAAACCCAGGTATGTAAGTACCTTTTCAGACTGTTATTGTAATTTTGATGATAATACCCTCAATCTGCCATGTCAAAAACTTTGGTAAATGTCAAAAGAATTAGGGAGCCATTTTTGCTGAGAAAGATGCTTACAACTAGATCTAAACTGGGGCAATAAGTCATGCTAATACCAGTAACAAGGCAAACACCCATGGTGCTAATGTGGAGTATCCAGATCATTGGCTTTGGTATCTGCCCGAGGCACAGACAGGACACATTTCTGGGTGCATCTAGGTGGGGCACTGGAACCCCTGCCCCTTGCTGTCTAACACTGTTTCTTTGCTCTGCTCGCAGGGCCTCTTTGTATTGGCAGGCCCTTTCTCCCATGATGTTTCTCCCTAAGAGGCTACCAACAATTTTATGAATCTCCTGAAACTGTGAGGTAAATTAACCCTCCTCCTTTAAATCATGAGTATTGAACATCATGTTCCAATCAGAAATAAACTAACACAACATCCTCCTTATACCATATTTTCATTGCCTCCATATTTTCAATGATTATATTCCTTTAGTAGTGAGGAGTATTGATACTTTTTAATGTGGTCTCATTTTGTGGAAAAGGATATTTTAATTGTGCAATTTAACTAATGAAAATATCTTCAGTAGTCAACAAAAGGACCAGAAAAAATGATACATGCCCCCTTACAGCAACACATTTTGATACACATCTAGTTTAAGTATTATCCCTTATATCTCTGTTATGGCCTGTGTCTAAATATACCCTCCAAAGCCTCAGGGTCATAGATGGAGCTTTTTCAGATATGGCCAGATACGAGTGTGTGATGCTGGGATTGACTCATGATGCAATGCTAAGATTCAGGATGTGTGACTAAATTAGTCCATCAATTTTTCTGGAAACTGCCTTAAACCACATAACCTAAACAGAATACAGAAGGGCCAGAAATAAGCTACTATTGGCCCTTTCTGATTGCTGCTTCACTGCCGGCTGCCTCCTGCCTGCCCTGCTTTGCCATGGACTGTTTCTCCTCTGTAAGGCCCCTCTCCGTGCCACCCTGCCTCAGAGCCAGCTGACTATGGACTGAAACCTCCACAAACTATGATCTGAAATAAAATTTTCGTGCTTTTATCTCTGGGAGTTAGTTATTGTGTCTCAGAAATGAAAAAAGTAACTAAAACCATTGATTTATTATTTATATTGCTGGATGTAAATTTTATACAGGGCTTAATTTTTATATGGATATTTTACAGAGTAAATAAAATATATATTGAAAACTATCCATGTGAGTTTGCATTTGATTGGCAAAATGGAAATTTTACACTGGAAACGTCACACTATTGGCATAGATTGCAGAAAAGCAAAAACTAATAAAACACTTTTAATTTCAAATATTGAGGCATAAAGACAAATTATATATTATTGCCAATATAATTAACATCTATACCCACTGGCTCAAAACCTGCCTACCTGGGGGCTGGGGTGTGGCTAACCGGTAGAATTCTTGCTTTGCATGCCTAAGGCCCTGGGTTCAATCACCAGCCCCACAAAACAAAACAAAAAAAACTAGCTTGCCACCTATTTTTATAAATAAAGTTTTATTGGAAAATAGTCATATGAATATTCATATCATTCTTCATACTCAACACTCAGGCTGCTTTGCACACAGTGTTAGTATTGACTGGTTTTGAGGAAGACTCTGGCTCATAATGTCCAAAATATTTGATATCTGGTCTTTAAAGAGAAGTTTGTCAGAGCTCAGTGTTCCCAGTTTATGGTGAATATCACTTGTGCTTAGATAGCATCTTCTGTTAGGAACTTTCCATGGACTCTATATGTTGGTTACAGGGTTCAAAAATAAAACAAATTTTTAAGTTTATTGCAGTAATAGAGCCATCAGCTAAGTGATACCTAAATAACTTGAAAGAGTAGTTCATCTCTCAAAAGTTCTATTTTGGCATCCACATTTGTGTGGCAGCCTCTGATCTAAGGTACTTATAAAAAAAAAGAGAAAACTAGGTCAGCAGTAGTCAACTGTACTTCAAATGAAAGTCAGCTAGGTGCAAGTAGGCCTCACAACACACAGAAATGTAGGCCTCCACAGGGCCCTCATACTCAAAAATAATACTTTCAGAGAGAAATCTATTTGACACACATAGGTATTGGAAAATGGAATAAAAGTTCAAGAGTTGCACATCTAGGTACAAATCAAAGGATCTAAAGGGAACACCATGTAGGGGGTCAAAACTTCAGAGAGGTGACTGAAAAACAAGGGTTTACAGAAAACATATGCAAGGAAAGAGGGAAAAGAAGTAGATGGGTGCGTAGAGGAGGGCAAGCTCGTTAGGTTTCCTCTACACACAGGCCGAGCACTTAAGAACGCACATGGTACCACTGTGTGCTTTGGGTGCTGGGTGTGAGGCAATAGGACTTAAGTGCTTGCCCTGTCAGGTAAGGACCACAAGCCTCTGTGCTTGTCAGGAATCATCCAAGCAGCACTCTTTCCTGCCTTCCACCAAGGCTTGCACTCCCTGGCCCGCTCAGCTCACAGCTCCCTCCGGGCCTCCCTATTTTAATTCTCACTCTTTGCTTGTTCTCAGAACTGATATCTTTCAATTAGCCAACCAATAACTGCAAACTTCAGACAGGTTCTGCACCCAATTCTAGCTGAGTCTGAGTGACATTTTGTCTTTGCTCTGATTTACTTTAGGCCTTTTCAAATCTAGTATTATGATGGAAATCCAGTACTAGATGATAGAACAATTCCTATTTTTACCTTTTATTTTTCGTAGCTAACCTCTTTTTCAGTTTCTAGCAAGTTCAGTGTCATTTTTTATAACTTTATGATATAAGGTTTCTTTTGGAATTCTAAGGAAATTCACAAAAAGTTTTAAGTACTTACACATATCATTTCAAATACATAGAATAGCCACGCCTGGTGCACATTCCTTTAATTCCAGCACTCAGGAGGCTGAGGAAAGAAGATCATTGCAAGGTTGAGACCAGACTGGGCTACAAAATGAGCCTGAAGTGCATAGTGAGACCCTGTCTCAAAAAGACAAATATATATATATATATCCTAACAATAAAGTGCAAAATAAAACTTATTTTTGTCATAATTATTACTTAATGACCTAAAACTATTTTGACTCTGCAACATTAGAAACTATAATAACCATAGGCTTGTTCTTATACACTAATATTCTATAATGTAATATTTATTATAGAATAATCTATAAATAATATTCTAATTTAATTAATTATAAAATTAATATTAACTAATTTCCAATTGATGGTTACTTTGATAACTCCAGTACCCAAAAATGGTATTTCTATCCATGATGTGATTCTTTGCTAAATGATAAATAACTCATTAAAACCAACAAAAGTAAATGTGAGGTCCTGAGTTCAATTCCCAGTACCAAAAACAAAACAGTAAAGCCAACAAAAATGAAACATAGTATTTCATCTGTCTCATAGTGTTATATTCCTATAAGAATTCTATAAATATTAAAATTATGGAGAGAAGTATAAGTATAATGTTATGCAGAAGTGAGCTTTACTACTGTGTGTCTATGGACCTGTTTTCATACTAACAAATAGACACATTGTGTTTGGGAGGTCTGTGGAGTAGAGGGCGCTCTGGTGCTGCATATTTTCCTGTCACCCATTCCATGTGACAGTAGTGGCAATGTGCTCACTGTGACAACAAAAAATGCCCAGAGGACATTGTACCCCCCTGAGATAGTGAGGAGGGGAGGAGGTGGATTCCTGCTCAACCTCCTGTTGCCGGTCTTTCTCTGGGTTGTAGTTTTAGAGACCTAAATAAAAACAATGAGTTCTGGAAAAGTGCAAGAGAAACCAGTATTCCTGAGATAACAATATATTTCTAAGGCTTGTATTTATTAGGAGTTAACAGAAAACACAAGAGTGCTGATTCTGACAGGAGCGAACATGAGGAGAAAGAGACCAAATCCAAGACACGTGGCGGCATGGTCATCTGGATAATGTAGTCATTTCATGCACATTTTACTGCAATAAGAATAGACTTATAATCAGTATTCGGGAAATGCCCGTTGATAACTTACATCAAGGATTATAGATAATGGAAACAGTGGTAATTGGCAATTTCACCTGCTTTGTACTTACTGTTTTTGTTCAAATCACTGATACTGACACTAAAATCTCCAAGTTAAGTGACAGTTTCCCAGTGATGATGAAAACTATTTTTAAATTTACTTTCTGTTTAAATTTCAGCTAGAAAGCAGCCATTTCTGCTTTCTGCTTGCAGAACAGGTATTATCAGAAGAAACATGAATTCCTGACGTGAAAGACAAAGTAGTAGAAGTCCAGCGCTCTTGCAAAGCTCAGGGGGATTTTATTTATTAATATACTTTTGAAGCTTGAGAAGAAAGCATAACACAAAAATAGACAAGAAAAACCTGTACCTGAGTTTAAAAATGGAATAAATGACAAGACACGGATTCGTAATGTCCTTATCTATATTTATGGGAACATGTATCAATCTTTATAATTCTTCGTCTGATCTTCTACTTGTAGCCTGATCCTTAATACATGTACTAAATCCTTCATATGCTCATTTTTTATTTGCTTTGGTGGGAAAAAATTTTTTAAAATCTTCCAGCCCTACTATCAAATTTAGCTCTTCCAAATTATCTCACAGTATGAAGCAATGCCATAATACATTGTTTTAAAATTTTAAACAAAACCTGACATTTTTCAGCTACACTGAAATGTTTGGCGTTGTCAGACATTTTGAGTGTTCATTCGCCTGGTATATCACTGCTCTTTTTGAAAGCCGAAAGAGAACGCTGAAGAGAACATGGCGGGATAACTAACTGGTAAGGGGCCGAAAAGCGAGATGCTTCCTGGAAGTGCATGTGGTGGGCATCGGCCCGCACCTCCTCATATATGACATGAGTGCTACCTGGGGGTTGGGTAAAGGAAAAATGACATGGGCAAAACAGAAGCCAGTTCTGGATCTTTTCCATCAGACATGGGATAAATCACGTAACACATACACACATACATACATACATCTTAAGTGCTTCTTCCCCTAATAAGGTAATCAAAAGTCTTTAAATGGAAGGTTTCAAGTCTTATTTTATTAATAAAATATTATTTTTCTTCCTAGACTGATGACTCTGAGACACCTATCCCCATGCTACTATCCATCAAGAAAAGAGAAAGCACTCATAATAGTTGCCTGTATTTCTATTGATTTATTGTTAATACTGAATATATGTCTTAATGACTTCAAGCTTGAATGGTGCTGTGAAACCACAAAACTTGATGTTTGGGATTTATTTCTCCTTCCAGATAAAATTTCAAGTATGCTATAAGCAATTAAAGTGAAAGGAAAACCTTTGTTTCCATTTAGGCCTTTTACAAACTTTTAAAAATATATCAGTGTCACCTCAACAAGAAATAGTCTCCAGCTGGGAAACTATGTTGGAGTAAAACAGTGGGGATTAAGTCAGGTTAAAAAGCTGCCTGCAGAGATCATCTAGAAACTTTATGAGGCAAAGCACAGGAAAAACATTTACACCACAGAATTCTAGCTTTGGGGTGGAACTAAGTATTTTTAGGCAGAATGACATCAACCTTGGATATGAGAGGCACAGAAATCCCATTTTTCATTAAAATGGTCTGCAAAGAAAAATAATAATTACAAAGTTGGAAAGCATTAAGGACAAATGCTGGACATTTGTAGTTGTAAATGCACTGGTGGGTTACTGTGCATTCTCTTCTTACAAAGAGGTTGACTTAAGTCCATGAGTACTAGGAAGATTGAAGGAATCTCAGGCCGTGCAGGCTGCTACACTTGCGTTTCTTCCATTCTAAAATGTCCACGGTTTCTAGCTTATTCAGTTTACACGGAGAATCCCTTCACATTTTCCTAAGTAATGAATCGTATCAGGTTATGTGTGCACCAGCCTCTCTCAAGTTGCTCTTCTATTAGATATTGCCATCACTTTCCTTCCCTGTAGACGTACATACGTATTGTTTTGTAGGTTTGGTTTCTAAAACAAAATATAAGATGTGAATCTGAAGGAACTTAAAGGACAGTATACATTTAAGAAGATGTAGAAAGAAATATGAGAGCTTCATTCCTCTACAAATTTTATGTGCATAAAGGGAAGCAAAGTATACTTTCCTCCCTTCTTTTCTTTTTCGTTGCAATGCTGATGATTTGCTTAGCATGTACTTACCACTGTGAGGCTTCCTCCAGGCTTTTTGCTTCTTTCAAGATCGGTGATATGTACTGATTTTGAGACTTCATGTCAGTAATGAAACTAAACTTGAAATTAGAAAGTAAGTGCTAGTAAATATTCAATATCAACTTTCTCTTCTGGGACTGCATGCAGCAAGGTGCAGAACTGCAAGAATGTGGGCTTTATCCTTAATCATTCTACAAAATAAGAGAGAAACCTAGAGGAAAGCACTTTCCCTGATCGCGTAACTTCTATTATCTACTTTAGCTTTGACCTGCTTTATTACTGATTCAGGCTTTGTTGTGTCACTTTTCCATCACTGACAGAAACTACTTGCAAACCCACAATTTAAAGGAGGAGTCTACTTTGGCTCAGTTTCAGAAGTTTCAGTTCAAGGCTGGCAGGCTTAAACACAGAAAATGCCAGGTGGAAAAACCTTGTAAATTTGTTCACATAAATGTGACAAGAGATCAGAGAAATAAGAAAGGACTAGGGGAGTTGGCCATATGTTTTCAGGTATCACTCCCAGTGATCCACCTCTGATGACAAGTTTCCATGTCTTAGTGAGTCAACTATAATGCTCCCAAATCAAATTACTTTCAGACAAGTGAAACCTCTGGGACCTTTTTAGGTCCAAATTTTGTTACATATGAATTAGTACATTTCTGCATAGCAAACATGGTCTATGTTATACTAGAAAATCTACAAACAAGGGTTATTTCTTTCCTTTTGAAAATACAAAATTAGCCACATTAAGAAATGTAGATATAGGTAAGATCAGAGAAAATGGTAAAGTAGGAAATTTTGAGATCAGTTCCTCCACAGAAATGCTGAAAACTCTAGCAAAACCTTTCCAAATCACCCTTAACAGAAGGTAAGGAGATAGCTAAAGGTATAGAGCCATCAAGCAAACACTTATCCAAAAGAAACATAATTTTATAATGGTAGAAAATATTTGTTGTGTTAGAGTTGACTCTTGCTCCCTCCTCCTCCCAGGCACAGTGGTGGTCTTCAAGACTAGCTCAGGTTCCAGCTTGGCTGTCTTCTGTCTGAAGTTGCAGAGCAAATTTTATAAGACATATTTTGTTGTTAGTTTGTCTATTTGTTTGGACTTGAAAATTCACAAAAGATTAAAATCAAGAGACTTCTTTTTAACCTAAGCAGAAATCCTAACAGGCAATAAATGTGATGGCAACATTAAGAGACACATGAGAATCTGCTGCCACATAACCAAAAAGAAAGACTTTAGTCAAGCAATTGGTACACTGAAAGTCTGGAGGAAAATCAAGGGGTAAGAGTTTTGGGGAATAAGGATGTTTAAAAGCTTCCAAATATGGCAAGATATCTATAATATCACATGACTGACCAGGGCACAATGAAAATATCCTCTTTTCACCTTACCTGATTGTTCACATTCTATACTAGCAAGAGTTAAACGCAAAGGCAGAGCTGAAAGCATGTAGCTAACCTGTAAGTGCCACAACACAGAACCAATCTTCAAAGGCTGAGAGGAACTTTTTCTCTTTCTTTTCTTACTTTCATCCTTCTTTCTTGTTATCTTTTCTGCATATTTAAAGGAAATTCTTTGACTACACTACTAGTAAATTCATAAGATAATGGAATACAGATTTCAATAACAACACATAAGAAGTACAATCTTTACAAAATCTGTATTTAAGAAAATCACTGGAAATAAATGCAACACTCCAATGTACAACATGCAACAACAGTCAATCCAAGAAAGTAGAAAGAATTTAATTCCCTTTTTTTCTTTCCCCAGCATTGGAGATTGAACCCAGGGCTTCATGGATGTGAGACAAGACAAGCACTTTATGAACCAAGCAGCAATTCCAATCCAAGAATTTTATCTTTAAAATTGCTATTGCAGAGCACTAAGGAAACAAAGGCTTACCATGCCAACAAAGAGTGTGGTATGCACCAAAACTGACAGTAGAGACTTCAACAAGTAAATGTGAGTCACATGCATGAAGAAATCAAAGGGGAAAAGTAATGAATAAAACGATTTCTGAGGATAAAAGTCACTGAATATATCAGTCGATACTTGAACTGTCTTAAATATGGTCAAAGAAAGGAAAACTATGGACAAAAAAATAAAGGAAACAAGGATAGTTACATATCAACAAATAGTGAATAAAGTGCAGTAAGAAGAAATTATGTAGAAATTTCAGAATTGAAAAGTACAATAATTGAAATAAGAATTTGACTAATGAAATAAAAATTTGACTATATAAAGCAGATTTCAGTACACACACAAAAAAAAGCATATTTAAAAACAGTTCAAGTGAGACAGTGTAAGAAACACCAAGGACTCAGCATCCAGCTCAGCCAGAGGAACCTGGTGCCTGGTCCAACCCCCTACACCACAGGAAGTGCCTGGGACTCAGCAACCAGTATGGCCAAAGCAATCCACATGCCTGGCCCATCCTCCTATACCGAGGGAAGGTCAGATAACACACGAAGTGCCAATGACTTGGTAACTGCCTTGGCCAAACAAATCCTGATTCCTGACTGATCCAGCTATACTCCAGGAAGCACCCAAGACTCAGCAAACAGCTTGACCAGAGGAACACAGTTGTGTGACCCATCTCCCTACACCACATGAAGGGCAGCCAGCACAAGAAGCATCTGGGAGTCAACAACCAGCTTAGCCAAAGGAACTTGGTGCCTGGCTCATCCCCCTACATGGCAGGAGGAGCATGGGACCTAGCTACCAGCTCAGCCAGAGGAATCCAGGGTAAATCCACTACAACAGGGGAAACACTTTGCATACAATCTCCTAATTCATGATTAGTTTTATTATATAAATATATACTTTGCTCCTATGGTCTTAAGTACAAAGTCAGTAGTTACCATATTCTGTCAATTTCTAAAGTTTTCTTGATGCTATCATTATTGCTAATTGTACTACTGTAATTAGGATATCATATCTGTTGTAGTCATTTGTTCTTCCTTAGGAAGTTGTGAGGTAATGACCTCACCACAACCCTACACCTAAAGACTGAGGGCAGAGCCAAACAGAAGATGCCATCCCACTCTCAATACAGAAGGTAGGATCCTGAGACATATTGAAATCAAGAATCTCTGACACATAGAAGATAACCCTGAAGAACAAACTTGACCTAGAGGGAGTTAGATACCAGTGAAATAGCTACCTACTACCAAAACTCATAAGGATCGTCACAGAAAACCATAACAATTTCATTTAGAAACAGAAAATGTCAAGATAAAGCAGTAAAATGTGAGCTCAGACCTCTAGCCCACCAAGAGCAAATCCAAGAGCCATCAGCATAGAATAAATTGAAAGGTACACACCTGAAATTTCTAAAATGATAGCAATTGAAGTAAAGAAACAACTCCAGGAAGCTATAAAGGAAATCAGATTAGAAATAATCTCTCAGGTAAAAAAGAAATGACAACCATATTGAAAGAGTTGCTGAGCATATCTAAAGAAGATATAGGTTAAAAAAAATAGAGCATAGAAAAATGAGAGAAAACTTGAATGAACAGTATAGGACAGAACTAGAATGCATGAAATAGATTCAAAGAGATAACCGAGAAATTAAAAAATATACGAAAACCTGGCAAAATTGCTTGAATGAAACCAAAGAAAGATTTTCAGACCTTGTAGATAGCATTACAGCTAGCAACCGTAAAAGTCTTCATCAAAAATGACAAGGAACCAGAAAACACAATTCAATAGCTGGAAGACAATGCCATATAAGAATGAAATAAGACTGGTAGATGTCCATGAAAAAGCAAGAGTCAACACCAATGACTATTTGTAGCAACACATCAAAAGACTATTTGTAGCAATAATAGCAGAAAAATTCCCAAGGAAGGGTGGAGAATCTTACATACAGTGAGGCATATAGAACTCCAATTAGCCTTAGCCAAAATAAATCTACACTGAGACACATAACAATCAAGATCCCAGAAATTCAGCAAAGAACAAAAAATTAAAAGCTGTTAGAATAAACAAACAGATCACCTTTAAAGGAGAGCGCATTAGAGTTATGGCAGATTTCTCAACACAAACCAACAGGTCAAGAATAGCTTGAAGTACTTCAAGTACTAAAGGAAAACATCTTCAAAACCAGACTGATGTAGCCTGAAAAATTATCTTTCAAAATTGATGGAGAAATAAGACACTTCCACAACAAAGAAGACCTAAAAAATTCAAGACCACCAAACGAACACTACAAAGAGTACTGAGAGATATTCTAGAAAGAGATGAAAATGACCACAACTCCAAGAACAGCATGAAGAACGCAACAAGCAGAGCAAGCAATTAAACAGATGGGAAAAGTAAGGAACCAACTGCAGGAAAACAATTTGATAACACAAGCCAATACATATCAGTTATAACCATCGGTGAAAATGGCCTGAATTCACCAACCAAAAGAAACAAACTGGCAGAGTATATCAAGAAAAAAAAAAAAACCCCAAAAGTATAGTATATAAAACATTTAACTTGAAAGGAAATTCATAGGCTGAAAGTTAAAGGATGTAAAGCAATACTCTACATGACAAGAAACAAGAAAAGTAGAGGAGTACCTATTCTGATTGCAGACATTGTGAACGTCAAACCAAAAATGATCAAGAGATTTTTTAAAAAGACCATAGCATACTTGTTAGGGGATAATTTCAAGAGGAAGACATTAAAAATCATAAATATATATTCATCAAATATGGAGGCATCAAAATATATAAGAAAAATTTTGGTAGACATAAAAAATCAAGTAAGCAATAACACAATTGTAACAGAGGACCTTAATAACTCATTGTCACAAAGAGAAAGATACACTGGACAAAAATATCAGCAAAGAAATAACAGAACTGAATCAAACTAGTGAACAAATTGACTTAATAGATGTTGATAGACAGAGAGTTCCACAGAACAACATCAAAATACACATTCTACTCAGGTGTACACAGGATGTTCTCTAGATCACATATTAGCGCACAGAACATGCTTAAGTAGTTGCAAAGGAATTGAAATTATCTCATGCATATTATTTGACCATAGTGCAAAGAAACTAGAAATTAATGACAAAAGAAACTGCAAAAGCTCCATAAACACATTGGTAAAATACACGCTCCTGTACAACCAATGGGTCATAAAATAAGAAATTAAGATGAAATAAAAAGAAATTAAGCAGTCTTCAGAGGGAAATTTATAGCAGTGAGCTCTCAAATAAGTAAAATAGAATCAGAACAACTAAACAACTTAATGCTACATCCTCAAGCATCCAGGAAAAAATGGCAAGTCAAGTCCAAAGACCAAAGGGAAGAAATTATAAAGATCAGAACAGAAATTAATGCAATTGAGACAAGAAAAAATAAAAAGAATTAATCTTTCAAAGAGGTGGTTCTTTAAAAGGATAAATAAAATTGATAAACCCCTAGGCAATCTCATCAAAAAAAGGAAAGAAAAAACTTGAATTCATGCAATAAGAAACGAAAGGTTGAAATCACTGCAGAATCTGTGGAAATTTAGATCATCAATATCTCCTTCAAAAATCTTTACTCAGTAGGTAGAAAATACAGAAAAAAATAAACAGATTCCTAGACATGTATGAGTTACCAAAGCTGAATCAAAATGATATAAAAATTTTGAATAACATAATATCAGTTAATGAAATTGAAAATGTAATTAAAACTTACCAACAAAGAAAAGCCCAGATGGATTTACAGCTGAATTCTACAAGCAATTTAGAAAACATATAATGCCAATATTCCCCTCAAAATCTGCAAAGGAATTGAAAGGAATGAAATTCTCCCTAACTCATTCCTGAAGGCAAGTATTTCCCTGACACCAAAACCAGAGAAAGAACCAAAAAAAAGAGAGAGAGAACTAAGGCCAATTACCCTAATTAACATAGATGCAAAAATCCTTAATAAAATATTAGCAAACAGCATGCAGCAAATCAATAAGAAGATTATAAAACATGACCTAATGGCATTCATCCCAGGGATGCAGAGATGGGTCACCATACACAAATCAATAAATGTAATATACTGTATCAACAAAGCCAGAGACAGAAACCACATGATCATCTTAATAGATGTCTTTTGAAAAATTTCAATGCTCATTCATGATTAAAACCCTTTAAAAAGTAGAATTTATTGTCTTTATCTCAATCTGATCAACCCCATCTATGACAAAGCAACCGCCAACATAACTAAATCACAAAAAATGAAAGCTTTCTCTCTAAATTTAGGAACAAACAAGGATGTCCACTATCACCTCTTCTTTGTAATGTAGTTCTGAAAATATTATCCAGAGCAATTAGACAATAGAGAGAAGTAATAGAATAAGAATAGGAAAGGAATAAGTTAAATTATCATTTTTGCAAATGACCCTATAATCTACATAGAACACACCAAAAAAAAAAAAAAAGAACACACCAAAAACACCAGCAAAAGACACCTAGAATTAATAAGCAAATTCAGTACCATAGCTGCATACACAGTCAATACTCAAAATTCACTAGCATTCCTGTACACAAAAAACAAACTCACTTAGAGAGAAACTAGGGAAAACACACCCTTTACAACATCCAAAAAATCAAATACTTAGGAATCAATCAATCAAAGAAAAGAAGTGAAACTCTTATATACTGAACATTATAGTACTCTGAGAACAAGAGATTAAAGTAGATTTCAGAAAATGCAAATACATTCCTTGCTCATGGATAGGAAGAACCAACACAGTGAAAATGACCATACTCCAAAAAATGTTATACTGATGTAATACAATACTAATCAAAATACCATTAGCCTACCTCACAGATCTAGAGAAAACATTCCTAAAATTCATTTGAACAAGAGACCTGGAATAGTAAAGGCAATCCTAGGCTACAGAGACAAGCCAATAGGCATCAAAACTGATGACTTGAAATTATACTACAAAGCTACTGTGATAAAATCAGCATGGTACTGGCAAAAAATAGACCTGAGGTTCAGTGGAACAGATTAGAAAATGCAGACACAACTACAAACACGCTCAGCCAACTTATCTTTGACAAAGCATCCAAACACAGTCACTGGAAGAAAGACAGCTTTTTAAATAAATGATGCTGGGAAAACTAGCTTTTCACATGCCAAAAAGTAAAATGACATATGTCTATCACCATGTACTAGACTAAAGTCAAAATGGATTAAGATCTAAATATTAAATAAGAAAAACTGACTCTACTGGGAAAGAAAATAAGCAAAAGTATTGAAAACATAAGGGTAGGCATAGCATTCATGAGTAAAAACCAAACTGCAAGGGAAATACTTCAAAAAAATCAACAAGTAGGATCTTATTAAATAGATTTGGCATATCAGAAGAAATCACCAACAGAGTGAATAGAAAACACACAAATTGGGAAAAAAATTTATCCAACTATCCCTCAGACAATTATTGCTATCTAGAACATACCCGGAATTACAATCAATCAAGCCACTAATATTTATACTGAATTGAAAAATGAGCATCTGAAATGAATACACATTTGTCAGATGAAGAAATACAAATGGCAAATAAATACATGAAAAAGCATTCAACATCAGTGGTCATTTGAGAAATGCAAATTAAAAGAACAGAGATTCCATCTCACCCAAGAAAGAATGGCTATCATCAAGAAATCAATCCAATGAGTACTACTGGCAGATCGGTGGGGGAAAAGGAACTCTTCTCCACTGTTGGTGGGAGTGTAGACTGGTACAACCACTGTGGAAATCAGTGTGGAGATTCCTCAAAAAATTAAGATTAGAGTTCTTATTTGGCCCAGCTGTTTGCTTCTGGATATTTTCCCAGGAGAAATGAAAACATCATACCACTGCTATATATGTGCACCCATGTTGGTAATAGCACAATTTCTAATAGCTAAATCTTGAAAACAACCCAAAAGTCCATCAACCAAGGAATGCATTAAAAAGATGGTATTTTTATGCAATGGAGTACTACTCAGGCACAAAGAAAAGTAAACTCAAAGCTTTTATAGGTAAACAGGTCTGGAAACCATACCCATAAGTGAAATACATCAGACTTGAAGTGTAAACACTGCATTGTCTTACTAGTGTAAGAAACAGAGTAAATAAGCCCCAAAAAATACAATTGTTATAGTGAATGGGAAAGAAGCTGCTCAAAAGGAAAAAACAACTGGTATGGGGGAAAAGAGAACAGAAGCAAAGCAACAAAATGACATGTACATGCATACACAAGACAGCTATGGAGACTGTAGTGCTGATTTCTATGCATTCATTGCAAGGAGCAGCTAGTGCTGATATATTTCTTCTATTTTGTGTGTTTGTATCTGGTAATCTGAGCGACTGCTTTGAAGATCACAATATGCAATGTTATAAAATTGTTGATTTCCTATCATCTTGTTTTGAAATTCTGTATCATTTTACAGGGTTCTTTCTCTTTTTAAAATAGTAAAAAGAAACAGGTCAAGTAATATTATCCAGTCTGAAGACTAAAAGGAAAGAATAAGAAAGTAATGGAACCTAAGGATCTATGGTGCACCATCACATTTATTAACATGCACATAATGAAAAATCCAGCAGTGTAAGAAGAAAATGCAGAAAGGCTATCTCAATAAATTATGGTAAAGACGCTCCAAATATGATAAAAGATCTGAATTTAAGCATTCGATAATTGCAATGAATTCCAACCAGCATAAA
The DNA here is from genome assembly GCA_004027595.1 of Dinomys branickii. Taxonomy (NCBI): domain Eukaryota; kingdom Metazoa; phylum Chordata; class Mammalia; order Rodentia; family Dinomyidae; genus Dinomys; species Dinomys branickii. Next base: position 1,612 of record PVLD010015453.1, on the reverse strand, counting down.
ATAGTTCCATAGTGAGGTAATATAAATGTTCTTAAATTATGATGGGGCTATGTCTTGATAAGCCCAATCAAAAAAATTGAAATCATTGTAAAAAGAAAAAAGGCACTTAATATACCTAAGCCACTGAACATTACAGTTTAAAGCTGATAATAGCACTTTCATAAATGGCAAAAAACTAAACAACTAAAGAATTACAGTGGGCTCATCAGAATGGAGTCAAAATAATGGACTACAAAACTGCAGTGCACAAAGCAGCACACAAAATTGAATGAAGTATAAGTAGAACTTAGTAACAAATACGCTTGTGGGGGTGAAAAAACAATGAATGACTTTACTCATTAGTAACAGTTTTATATGTCAATGAAACTCTAATTAATGACATGTATAGATCAATAGGATTTTTTCAAAACACAATCTGTGCACTACCTATAAATGACTCATTTTAGATCCAGAACACAGGTTGAAAATGAAATGATGGATAAAATATACCATGAAAATAGTAAGGAGGTGTTAAGTAAAAGCTGGTATTAGAAATAAAATACTTTATGTACTGAGAAAAATATCTGTGGTAGCATACTGAGAAGTGTGGGTTAGGGATCAGAGCTATTCACAAAGAATGTCTGCCTTTGGTCCAGTGTCTTAAATGTAGTCATTGAAATTTTACAACAAAACTACTCTTTCGTTGACTTTTCTGGATTCAAATTTTATTTTAGAAAACCATTTTTGGTAACTTGTATTACTCAATTGTCTTATTAGAAGGCACACAAATTCAAGAATATTCTAATGTATGTTTTTTACCTGTATGGAGAATATGAAGGGACAGTGTCTATGATAACTCAGCATGTGAAGCAATATTTTTTAGTATTTGTTTACACTCCAAAGCAGAGCTGAGTTCTAAATCATGATGACTGAAAAAGCCGTTCCATGCATTTATGCTCTGATTGGTGAACGCAATTTCCATTAAACGCATTATTTTGCAAATCAACAAACAGTAACAATTAAAATCTTATTCACTGATACTAATTTGAAAAGTTTCAGTTTGTTTTTATAACGTAATTCTCTGCTCTTAAACTATTATTTAATTACTAAAGCAACTTCCTGATGTTGAACAAAACTTTTAATACATAATTAATGCAAACAGGTTCAAAGAGACATGAAGTTCCCCCATGTCAGCATAATCAATCTTGACAAACAAGATAAAGCAGGCAAAAAATAAAATAGTCCCTAGAAATAAGCAACTATCATAAGCTTTGGAGGTTCTGTTTTATTTCTTTAGGTGAGAAATGAGAATATTTGGATAAAAACTAAAAATTCATTTAATTGCAAATGTAGTTTTATATAGACCACAAAAATACTGCTGAGCTACCCAGATAGTACACATTTTTTAATTGTTTTAAATTCTAAAGTCAGATTTTCGGGGAAGATGGCGACCAGGTGAGCAGCAAGGGAGCGAACCTCCTTAATAAACACCACCAGCTCGAGACAGACTTGGCGAGCGTGAATGCCGGGACCTCGGCTGGGAAGTTTAAACTGGGCGTATTTCTCTGAGATGCCGGGGGAGATGTGGTAGGGCGGACCAGGCTGCCGGGGCGAGACGTGGGAAAGTCCCAGA
>PVLD010015452.1:0-48437 GCA_004027595.1 Dinomys branickii | reverse complement strand
TTTCCCAGAAGATCTGAAAACATCATATCACTCTGATATATGTGCACCCATGTTTATAGCAGCACAATTTGTAATAGCTAAAATGTGGAAGCAACCCAAGTGCCCATCCACAGAAGACTGGATTAAAAAATTGTGGCATTTTTATATAATGGAATATTATTCAGCTATAAAGAAAGACAGTTTTGGGGACTTTGTAGGCGAGTGGACAAAACTGGAGTCCATACTCATAAGTGAAATAAATCAGCGGTACATGTGCAGGCAACATGTTGTATCACTGGTGTAAGAACCCGAGGGTGGGAATATAAACTAGGAGACATGAAGGAAATCTGTTCAAAAACAAAGAACAGATGGGACGAAGGAAAGGAGAAAAGAAAAAGACAAAAATATATGTATGTATATATGAATATACATATATGCAGGAGGGCTAACATGGTTCTACTATTGTATTATATCACTTAATGCTAAGCAATAATCGATGATGGGTTGTTTGATCAATCTTGTATGTCTGTATGTGTTATCCAGAGCACACACTTCGAAGATATCAATATGTAAAGCAGCAACTATTGGTGTTTTTTTGTTGTTGTTTTTGCTGTTGTTGTTGTTAGCCTGTTTTGTTTTTTGTCTTTGGATTTTTGGTTTTTGTGTTTTTTCTGTTGTTGAGAGGATTAATTGTCTGACTAAATTTGCATGTCTGTATATGGGTTCATATATTTACACTTCGAAGATATCAATGCATAAAGCAATAACCACTGTTGAGACCATGTCACCTTGTCTGTAGATTAGTTGTGATTGTGCTATTTTTTATGCTAGTTGGTGTCTGTTTGTCAATATGTTTTTGTACTTTTATTTTTTTTAAATAAAAAAAAAAGCTAATTGTAAAAGTATGCAAGCAGTCTTTTAATTCTATTTCCAGAAATGTCAAAACTTCTTCACACAAATATTGCCAGCAAAGAAGCATGGGTGAAATATGCTGAGCAAGTCAATGCACTTTCCTGATTTAGACTGCATTGATTATAATCAACAGTAAAATGTTTTATCAAAATATAAACATGCAAACTTTTACAGGAATTACAATTTATCCAACAAATTCAGTTCCTAAAACTGTGATTACATCTCCTAGTCTTCATTCTCCAGCACAAGCACTGTACTACATGAGTTTTATGTATGTACATTACAGCTGTATTTTGGACAATCGATTCTACACGCGATGCGTTTAGTAATGGGTACTGTGGCTTTACAAGAGAAGTCACATCAGTATTGAATCCATGCAAATGATGAAACAGTTATAAATATTAGATTGGACGCATCAGCTGACTTAATGCCTGGAATTTTACTTGGCTGAGCTCTCATCATGATGGGAAGAGTATAAATAAAGAATTGTTTTCTCGATGTAGTGGAATACCAGTGGCAACTTATTAACGCCAGCCTTCATACTCAAAGACAACATACCTGTTACGGATTGCATTCTTCAGACCATGTGATGCTACAGAGAATAACAGTAAAAAAAAAAAAAAAAAAAAAAAAAAGCTCATTCTACTCTTTGCACATGTAAAAGCTGTTCCTTAATTTGAGCTCTCAGCTGTTAGCAGGGTCATTTTTCTCATCAGTTCTGCCTTTCAGAAGCTCCTACTGGCCCCATTCTGGAAAAGCATCCAAACTCCATCCCTACTTGACCCCCATAGCCATTTTCCACCCCCTCCTTAGTGTGCAGTTCTTATGGTCAGCAAACAGTGAGTGCTGAGATGGGAGCCAGACCCTGTATGAGATGCGAAGCCCTTAAACATTAGATGAGCCCTGCGCGTCGGTGAGCTCCAAAGCTTCAGCGCCATGTGGAACATTGCTGGCAATGGAAATACGCAAACTCTGTCCCAGACCTCCGGAAACAGACGCTGGGAGATGAGGTGCGGCAGTTAGAGTTGCAAGAAAATGCCCAGGTCAAGCTGATGCACACAAAGGTTGGAGAAATACTGAGAACAGTAAAAAAAACTAGAAATGTGTGCAGTGTACCTAAGGGAGAGCCTGGCACTTAAATGTGAAAAATCATCCAGTAAAATGACACTGCACAACACACACACACATACACATATTTTATTGATATTTAACAAAAATAATCTCTTTGATTAACAATAACCAAAGGGAGAGGATGTCTTTGATATTCTATATACAGAGAGAAAGAAATGCTTCTATTTGTTGAAAACTAAACGGGAAATAAAATATTTGTTTTGTATGAAAGGAGACTAAGATCTAAAATTTCTTTTGCAAATATTTATCAAGTGTCTATGCACTTATCAAGGTCAGTAGCATTTATATAAAGATCTTTAAAACATTGCTGGATTTTTTAAAGTAAATTTTAGCAATAGGAAATTACACTTCTGCCCAGAGCAGGGATGATGATCCTTCCAGAAGTTTCAGTGCTGACAAACAACCCACTGCAGTCCCTGTGCCATAGGTTGGCTGCCACTGATCTGCAGTCTTACATTTCTCTATATCTGCTAAAAACCAACAAACCACAACTCGTACGATGTTCATGAGAGACGATGACAGAGACAAGAAAGGCCTTTCAATTTTGTTCTGAATTTGTCTTTGTACTTTGTATGTTTATAGTAAAATGTAATTGTGGATCACACTACATTTTACTTAAATATAAAAAATTAAAAGAAGTCCTTCAAGAACCCACATGTTCTGACTAAGTAGGTGGGCAAGTACTGACTAAGAAGGTGGGCAATTAGGATCAAAAGATACAAGACAAACTCCAAAAAATCAGCGGTGATGTATAACAGAGAGACAGGCTTTTCAGTGTGACCTCAGCATTTCAAATCTGAATGACTGCAGCACAGCACACTAAAGCAGACTAACAGCTAAGAACCGTGTCATATCATTGGGAAAGTTACTTATTGTCTCGTGTCTTGATTTCTTCATTTGAGAGTGGGAATTATAATAATTACCATTCAGCCTTGTTTTGAGATTAAGAAAAATTGCACCAGTAAAAAGCTTGATGTCTAGCCCATTTATGCTCAGTACCTCTCAAGGGAACTAATTGAAGGAAGAAATGATAAATTTAGACATGTTAGATTTGAGGTCATGATGGGACACAAACGACTACATGACCCAGGTCTCAGTTTCCCAGCAGTGCCCATATTGAACATTTGGTTCCAAGTGACCCTTCTGTCCTGTCCTTGATTAGGACACAAGGCCATCAGGTGGCAGTAGACCATTTTACTAATTTGAGAAAACTAACTGTAGTGTGATTAACTGGAGGTTTTGTGTTTTACAAGGAGAAAGAAAAAAAAGTGAGTCTTAAGAGGAAAAAAAGCAAATTTACGCAGTTTTACTGAGTGTAAAACTTAGTAAACATTTAAATAATATAGATGTCAACCAAATGTTAGGGTGTTAGGAAAATCAACAACCAATTAGATGTGTTACTGCCATTAAAATGTCATTGTTTTATCTAATAGAGCTTAACCATCTCACGGATTCACATAGGAGGCATCAAGGTCACTCACAATTCCAACCAGAGGCAGATCATTTCCACCTCACTTTCAAAGAGCAAACCCATGCTCAGTAACTGCTCAAATTTTAAGGGTTAACCTACGGTTTCTTCCTTTAGCATCTCTCTAAAAGCCAAGGCAGGCCTTCAGTTCTCATAGACAGACCCTGAGAAAAAGAATAAGCTCCTAAAATTTGTCTCAGAAAAAAAAATCTTGGCCTCTCCCCAAAAACACAAAAAAGAAGGAAATTGGACAAACCAACTTGGCATAACTACTCATTGCAAAGTAACCTGAGAAGACTCTTTCCGGGGAGCTCAGGTTTGTAGAGAAGGAGCATCAGCTCAGTCACACATGTCACTGTGGAGAGAGCCAGCCACTGGCCTCTCCAGCGCAGTTTGGGAGACTTTAGTGGCACTAAGCCTTTTACAGAGCACATGCAGCCCTGGATGCACCATAACCCTATTTAGTCACTTAGGGAATGGAAAGGAAAAGTCTGGACTCAGGTCCTCCTGAGCAGTTGTGCTTCTCTATGACTCACCTGCACTGATCTTCGTTTTAGCATTGCCGGGACAGCCTCTGCAAAGTGCCTTCCTTTCCAAGTAATCAGGTCTCTCTTCTTCAAATTCTTGCTAGGCTCAGTGTCCCCTTGGCACATAGCAAATTAATCTTGCCACTCTTTCCCCCTCACATGGCATGAAAAGGACAAAGAATAATGCCCACATGTGTTTTGTTAGTCATTCTTTCCTTTCCATTTCCCCCACCATAACCTTTGTCCAATTAGTCAAGACTTGGGTTAAGGCAAAGTTTCATTATCAATTCTCTGCAATGTTAATATCTTATATGTATTGATCATGTGCAAGAAATTAAGCACTATTATCACAAGTTTTTATGTAATGACTCAGTCCCTCTCTCTCCTGTTCATACCACTGCCTCAGGATTTCTCAAAATTTGTTCTGGTACATCCCACTAGTACATACACATACATATGTTTTTGTTCTTGTTTTTTTGTTTTGGAATAAAATTCCTACAAACCTGGAATTTCAGACCCTCTACCATCTGAACATTAACCATTCCTTCAATTTTGTCTTCCCTAGGTCTGCTCCAGCTAACTGCTGCCCTACACTGCTAGCATTAGTTGCACTGGCATTTCTTAAACATGCAGACTCCAAACTCCCACAGTACTTAGTAACTACCCTTCCAGTTTGACATGTAGCATATAAAAACTAGTGCATAGCATATAACTAGCATATAAACTAGCATATAAAAACTTTTTAACTCATTGGCTTATTTTAGATTATTCCTTGTGTTCACTTGTATCTGCAAACCTCCCTTGGTCAAAGACCAAGTCTGATAATTCCACATATCTCTGGCAGAAAGTATTGGCAATGTGTACTTTGGAGCTGTTAAACATTTGTAGATGAGACCATTAACACACAGGCACTGTGAGCATGTTATATAGTCTCAAGGTTTATACTGAGAATTGCACTTTCAATCATGCCTGTGTTTTCCCATAATCTTTCATTTGTGCTCATCATATACAGTATCTTGTATAAAACATAAGGCTCCTCACAGCTCCCATCTGCAGGGAGGTTGTAATGTTAACTGGCGGACCATAGATTCCAATCCGACCTCTTTCTTATCTCCCAAAGTGAACATTTGCATAGGAATGCAAAGATCAAAAATGAAACTCTCAGTCCTTCAAACTACAAACCTATCTGTGCTACACAAATGAAATGAATGTGTGATAAATGCATGATATTCCCATTCGATATCCCAGGTGGAATTCCCAGCGCCATAGAAAGCCGGAAGTCCCTGCGTGGCTCCCTGGACGAACCCCTTCGGCTGCTGTTGCTCAACTTCCCCATGAGTCTAAAGGGGAATTTTGAAGGGACTCCGAGAGAGGAGAAGTAAGAAAATGGGTTTGTGCTTCCTCCCTGGGGAAGCCCCTGCCCCTGAGAGAATCTGGTGATGAGCCACAGCCACTTCCCTGAGTCCAGTTATCAAAAGTACGCTGTTCCTCATACAGAGAGTTCACAGAGAGTGCAGCGCAGTTCAGACAGGTGTTTAATCCTGAAGCACTGTTTTTGTTTCACAGCCATCCATTATTTGTGTAGAAGAAAAAGGAAGCCAATGTTGACTTTTTTAAATAAAAAAGGAATGTACGTATATCATGATACTGGCAATCATCAAGTGCAAATAAAAATGTAAACTTTAACCCACCTTTGTTAGTTTTGTACAGTGTTTAGGGTTATGTTTGTCCCAGAATCTAGAAGAAGCATTGGATAGTAAGTAATTTCTGTCTTGGTCACATATAAAAAAGGCAAGTGTAATTGAACTTCTAGTGCCTGGGAAAGTGCCTTGCTTCCCAGAACATCACATATGTTCATTCCTATTGTTTTCTATGAATAAGCTTCTGGGTAGTGGTGTTTTTCATTTTTTAAGCACATTTGAGGTACGTAATGTTTACATTCCTTACAGTGAGTTGGAACACGGCCATAACACACCTTAATTCTCTTTTTCTACCTCTCCCCCACCCTCCTCCCCCCATCTCTTGACCCTCTTCCCATTTGAGAAAGACCTGTCTATTTCCTATTAACTTTCATTTTGCTCTTTCTTTCCAATTTTGGCTTCTCACATGAGAGAAGCCACATGATATCTAGCTTAGAGTGCTGCTCTGCCATGAGAAATACCCTTTCATTCCTGAAGAAAAATAAAAGAAATTTTAAAATTTACTTAATTTTTTAAAATGTTAACCTCCAGTATCATGAATATTATATCATGATATCTCATTGTGTGATTAATATTAGATTTACAAAATAACTTGTTTTTTGGAAATAGCCTTCAAGGAATAAACCAGTGCAAAAGGTGAGTTTAGTCAGAAAGCAGTTGGTGTGTGGCCCCATTCAAAACAGGTTAATAAGGTCATACTTTGGACTTAATAATCCACTCTAAATTTCCTAGATACAATTTTCTCTTACAAAAAAATAAACAAGGGCATTTTTCTTCATTTTCGCCTATATCAGAGATGCCAGTAAACTGTTTTATGACTGGTATGTACATATACACCCCATGAGAATACAAAACCCAGCAAACCTGTTACAGCAAAAGTCAAAAATTGGGTTGAACTCCACAGGAGATCAAAGAACTCATTCAGAACAAATGGAGTTTTAATTAATTTTAATTTAGAACCAATTGGACCGGTCATTGCCCCCCATTCCCAATCAGAGAATGTGGCCCTTAACTGCTTTTGTTCTCACCTTATATACATTTTTGGTTTCCATGGTAATAGATTGGAATGTTTAAGCCTTGCCACAGTTGTTTACCTTGCACCATGTGACCAGGTCAGGCCCTGGCCACAATGATATATACTTTAACAATTCAGGCAAGGAGAAGAATTCCAGGGCAAAGTCAGGACTGCAAAGTTAACTCTTTACAATCCCTCCAGGATGTTTCTCAAGACACATTTTGAGGCTTGTCTATCCTAAAATGATGTGCTAAAACTCACCACCTCTTACAAACCTAGAGGCTTATGTCTAAATTTCTTCTATTGTACCTTCCATGCTAGCTCTAAGTGGTACACTATGTCACTGATCAACTTCATGAACTTTATGACCCAAAATAAAATATTGTAAACACATTAAATGTAATTTTACCCTCTTAATATCTATTTTATAGTTTTCATGTGCTTAATACAGTAAAATATACCATTAAGTTTTAATTTCAAATAATTTCATAGAAGAGAAAAGATGAAAAAGTAAATGAGGGGAATATTACCTTTTCTTTGAGACTTAATAGTACCAAGGGAGATAAAAGACCACTTTAAGTGATGAGTCAAAAAGAAAGTGCTAAAACAAAAACAAAAAACAGCATGAAATTGTAGGGGTATGCAGCCAGAGAAATTGTTGGAAGCCTTCTTAAGGAGAAGAGGTACACACTTTGAATAAGATTCGAAAAAGATGGGAAATACAAAGAAATGAAGGACACATTGTGTGTATGAATGTGCAGAAATAAACTACATACCTGTGAGCTAATGGGTTTAGTAGATGATGGCAGACAGAAACAAACACGAAAGGCAGGTATTTCATGTTCCCAGGTAATTCTACATGAAAATTACTAATCCTAGGAAGAATTCACTCTTCAGTCAAATTTGAAAAGTACTTTAGTAGGATAAAATACTCTACTTAATATTTAACATGGGAAATTTTAAGTTCTGAGCTCATCAGGAAAATGTGACTTGCCCTTCAATAAATTATTCCATGAACAAATTTAAGGAGTGGATGTGTGGAACCAAGAAATAATTCTTCTTGGAGAAGAAAAAAAGGAGAATTATCAAAAGTTTAGAGCTGGAAGGCAATTTTTATGAGAATCCATAGGCAAATGTGAATTGATGAGTACATGGATTTTTCTGGGAGAGAATCCATTATTTCATGAAATTCTCAAAGATGACAGAAACAAAAATTTGCTTCAATAAGGCTAATGTTTCTTCCAAACTACACAAAAATTGGTGACAAAACCTGTGGAGGACCCCCTGGGTAACTCTCCTTGAAGGAGGAGCAGTGGCCTCCATTTTGGCTGAGCCTGACCCCATTTCCATGTATTGATGTGTACAGAGCTGGCTAGGGCTTTTCCTTATGCTTTCAGTTGGCTTTAAGCAATGCATATCAGAAAAGCCAAGGTGCTGATGTGTGGTCTTTGAAGACTGGTGCACACCTGTCATGCCAGCACTTGGGAGGCTGAGACAGGAGCATCGCTGTGAGTTTGAGGCCAACCTGGGTTACAAAGTGAGTTGAAGGCCAGCCTGAAGTTCATAGCAAGACCCTGCCTCAGAAAGACAAAAAAAAAAGAAAAAAGGATGGCAGGCTTGTTTCCCCAGACCCCCGTTGTTCCCTTGTGTGAACCTGGAGAAAGCAGGATGAAGAGCCAGTGCTCCACGCTGTCACTAGGATCTTGAGATAGAGACTATGACTTCCTTGGGCTGGGAAGTTTACCCATCAGAGCGAAGCACCGACCCCAAAAACATTAGATGCTATCTCAGCTTTGTTATGTAGATTCCTCTTTCTGCATATCCTCCTCTCTGCATTGGCAGAAGTGACTTCACGCCTCCTACCTAGCCCAGCTCATGCCTCTCAGGTACTTCCCACCACTCTCACTGTCACTCATCCTCAAGCCACTCCCTTCTCCACAAAGGAATAAAATCGGGTTCAGTCCTGGGGAAAGGCCTTTGTTCCAAACAGTCATCACTGTGGCCAGACTCATGACCCCTGACTTCCCACCATTTTGGATATATTATTGTATCTTTACACCGTGAGTTGTACTGGAAGTGGTAGATTGAAATTATCTCATTACAATTCCAACAGTTTTCCCAGGGATTACAAATATAAACTTCCTGGGCCACTATGAGGACTGGGAGGGCCCTCTATAAAAGCCACCACAACCTAGTTCATCCATTACTTTTAACAATTGAACACCCACTACTCAGTACAATTCTACTTAGAAACAAAGCAGTGCAGTAAATGGAACAAAAAGTCCTAGCTTTGTGGTGGTCACTGAGGGAGAAGGATGAGTTATAAGCAGAAGGAATGAGTAACTGCATAGCATGTTTGAAGGTGGTAGGTGCAAAGAAGGACAAAATAGACAAAAAGAAGAAAAAGTGAATGTTTTAAATTACTCTTGGTAGGCAGTAGTCTGTGGCAAGTGGAATTCCTGAAGGTTTTCCTGTGTTCCTAAAGTCAAAGTAACTAGGAAAAAAAAATAAAGTTGTGAAGAAAAATTGATAGACTTGTTCAGAGTCATAGATGCATGAGATCATATTGCGCCCTAGGATTTAGGCCAATATCCACAGTACTAGACTGTGGGTTGAGCTCTATTAGCATTTGCTTCTAACTAAGAAATAAACAATGTTCACCAATTTTATGCATTTTTATCACTGATGAAAATGCAAAACATCAGGAGCTACTAATCCTACATGGACCTGCATATGGGCTGAATCTTTAGCCAAAGAAAAGGGAGAAATGAGTTTAGGAAGAGAAATATTTTATTAAAAATAATTGTACAAAGAACAGAAATAGTTTCAATTACAGTAGAATATTTATGGTAGGAATTCTTCATATATATCTCAAATTCATATAAAAATCAAAATGATTAAATAAAATTGTCTTTCATTTTTGGCAAACATGTAATTCAGGCAAAATGTCTACTTTCTGATCTTAATCTATGTGTGGTACACAGACAAATACAGGTGTGAGTGGAGGGTGCCTGCAGCTACCACCATAAATGCACAGATGTGTACTAGTCTCACTCCTGTTTGAGGGTTAAAATGTAACACCCCAGGGCAGCCAATATGTGAGACAGAGTCCACCTAACATCACAATAGGCATACACATTCTCTCTTTCTAAAAAATAATTTGGCTCTATGCACCCAGATATTCACTAATCATTGTTGTCATTAATAATTACAATTATAACATCACCATTAATAACTAAAGGTTGTTTATAGCCCATGTAAATGTCACTCAGTGAACTTTCAAAATAGTAGAAGCTGGGCATGTTCACAAAGCAGCTTGTTCTTGTGAAAAAAAAGCCAGAGCTAGAGCCAAAACATACACCTTTTGTTTTTGGTGTCAATAAGCTAAATTTGTCAGGAAACAAACAGAAGGATCTGCTGGGCCTGCTAGATTTTTCTCAAGTCTGAACATTAGTTTCCTGCTTGTATTTGCATGGAATTAATGGGAAAGGAAGTTGCACAACTATCTTCCAGCCTCACTCCTGGGACCGTTCTAAGGAAAGGCAGGTGAGAGAGGCAGCCTCTGCCGGGGCTCCCTAAGGACAGCTTCCCCTAGGGCACAGCCCCCAAACTGAAGACTCTGAAGAGTGGCCCAGGAAGGTGTGTAATGGCAGATATTTCAAAAAGCCCTGGGGTGGAGAACGCTTCAGGTCCCAGGTAAAGGGGGAAATGTTGAGACAATTAAGTCAGGGGTCGTATTTTGAAAATCACAACCCTGTTCTTGCAAGAGTAGAACTTTGCCTCACATCTGCTCCTGAGTCCTGAGTGGCTTTTCTATAACCTGCCAGAAACTTTCTTCTTTTCTGGTCCACCCCGCCCCGTGCTGCCCTACACTGGACCTCACCCCTTTGTTTCCTATACATCTAAAACCTTATAAATTAATCCAAATGTTGAGCAAAGCTTGTGAAGAACAAAGCTTTAACTTTAATCCATAATACAAAACAAGCTCAAACACACATCAGAAATCTTTGTTGATATGAATATAACACCCTTTCCCATGAAGAGAGAATTTCCCCCAAACCTTTTTTATCCTTTGTCCAAGGCCCCTACCCAGCCTTTTATAACACAGTTCCCTGGTGCTTTTGTATGCAGAGCAGCCTGCTTCTCTACTCAACTCAAACTGCAAACTAGATTCTAGGTCCCCTCTATTTATATAGCAATCAAATTGTTCAGCTCAATAAAGGCCTAGTAACTCCAGGTTTTGATTTTCAGCAGCACAAACAGCCAAAGCCTTGAAAATAGAATTTTCTTAGCACACCAAACTGTTCAGCATAACTATTATCTATAGTAGAGGATAATAACAGAATTATACCTACTCTTAATATCTAGAACACATCCATGTCTGGAAATAAGGATGAAGGACAGAGTTTCCACCGGTTATATGTATGTTTTGAATATCAAAATTATAAATTTCTTGAGCTAGGCTGAAATGCTTGTTCTTACAAAGTATCTTCATCAGAGGATGTACCTTATCATAGAAAACACAAACACAATTTATAAACGGCATGGCAACTGTATACAGATATGTGTTTGCAGAAACTGAAATGTGTCACTTTGGCGGCCACCTTGCTAATGAGCAAACTGCAATGAAGTATTATTTCAGTGTACAATTAAATCCTTCTAATATACTTTTTAAATTTTGACTTCAGGTGTCTGCCTTGTCTTGGACTATTTCAGGAGTGGAGGTCCTCAGTGAAATACAGAGTATAGTGAACTGCTATCCTTCATAACCCAGAAAGAAGTTTGAAATCTTACAAATTCCAAATGACCTATTGTTGGAATGAAGGCACAAGATAGGAATACTTTAGCCCAAAAGTTATCACCCCAGTAGACCTGAGCAGCAGATTTCTTTTTTTTTTTTTTTTTTTTTTGTTTGTTTGTGGTACTGGGGATCAAACTCAGGACCCTGCGCTTGCTAGGCAAGCACTTATTCCACTGAGCTATATCCCCAGCCCCAGCAGATTTCTAAAAAGGCATATGATAGCAGATTCTTCTACAAAAAGGGCTTCTCTCACACTCACACACATCCTTTCGGTTGCAACTCAAAGGACCAGTGTAAGAAAGATTAGATAGATCAGAACAGTGTTTCTTTCCTTCATACCCATATCTTTGTGGTATTATTTGATAATTCCTACTTCCTCTCACTATACTTCTAGCTCAAGAGAAGTTAGAAAAGGCTATTATTTACTACCCTATCCCTAAATTTCCAGACCTAGTATACACCTGATAGTAAATTTACTGTCAACATTAGAAAGTGAATACATGAATGAAAGAGTCATTGATTATGTAGGAATGTGAGTCCTAAGGATAAAGGTGACCAAATAATTTCAGACAGTACAATGAGAATACAGAGAGGACTCTCTGAAGGCCTAGTACAGGCAGCAAACAAACAAGGCAGGCTCCACCCACTATGAGTAAACTCAGAATCAACCAGATTATCACAGTGCTATGAGGAAGGTGACAATAATAACAACAACCATGAAAAAAAAAAAAAAATTCTGGGTTCCTGTTTTATACTTTACAGTGTCATAATCTACATTATGGCTATCGTCTCATGGTAGAACTTCAGATACTCAAAGCAGATGCATCAATAGCTCTGTTTTGTGTAATGGGCAACTAAAGCTAAAAGAAATGTGTCAGGGCATCGCAGACACGAAGCTTACATGTGACCAGGCTAAGAGTGTGCTGAAGGTAGCTCTGTGGCGCAAAGGGCGGTGCACTAGACTTCCAGGAATAGAAGTGCAGGACACGAAGTGGGGAATGCACTCTTGTCCTCTAATCAGTGCCACTCTGCAGGGTGGATTGGGCATAATAAAAAGCCAGGGCATTGAGAGCCACACTTCCTGGTATATACATGTTCCTGCTGGAAAACAGAATATACTTTTATGAAGTTAAATACTGACACTTATTTGTTGATTAAATGTAGGTATGGTTGCATAAAAAAATTTGAAAATGGAAAGAAAAAGGAGATTCAAATAAGACATTAGTAAAACAATACTGAAGTTGTAGATAATATTACAAATAACGTTATGAAGCTTAAAGAAATTTCTAAAGTATCAGTAATAAACTGATCAAATGGTTCAAAAGTAAAACCAAATATATTTATTCTATGAAAAATAATACTACAAATCATTGAAATGTGAAGAGTGAAAGACAATGAGCTTGAAAAATATAGGAAAAATGTATAGAAAATAGTTCTTTAATACTTCATGATTGCTGTCATGTCTGTCACTTATAAGCTATTTTAAACAGGAGACTGATCTACTCTAGATAAATATTACCATTATCATCAAATGTCGTATATATAGTTTTGTCATCTTTTTATTAAAGGTAACGCTCCCTCCAAGTTGTACATGCTACAGACCAAGCACAAATATTTTCATAAACAGGACATGTCAATCACGAGACAGAACTGTCCCAGCTCTTCAAGTTTCTTTCCTAAAGTACGACGTTCTGAAATTCTACATAATAGATGTTTTCACACATGATCTCAATTAAATTCTATAATATTCAGTTTTACACAACACCAAGCTTCAATGATGATCATTTTTCTAATCTTATTTCCTTTGGATGGATTATAAATGTTTTAAATACTGAGAAGCATTTCAAAAAGTACTGAAATTCTTAAGTATTTGTTGAGGTTTATGATGAGCTGAAGAAATAAAAAGAAAGATAGTCTAGGCCAAGCTTATTTACAAGTAAAAAAAAGGTCATAAGAAGCTACCTAATAATGCCATAGGTCATTTGGATGTCAGATAATTGGAGAAATATATTTTAAGAGAAATATATCATGAGGAAATGTTTTTTAATTGATATGAATGATCAATACATCAAATATGAGGACAAAATTTCACAGATAATGGCTGATAATGTACAGGCTGTGAGAAAAACCTATGCAGTATAATTACCTGAGCTATACAACTAGTCCTCTACCTCCAAGTTAAACGCTATTTTTAGGAGTTTGGTTTGACAAGTAGGGAATTTTATGTCTTACGACTTTTATGATACTTGTAGTTTTCATGCCGATTGTGCATAAATAATTAAAATTAAATTTACAGCAAAGGTCATGTCATTTTTTAAAACAATATACATGACAATAAAAATGGGAAAATTGCAAAACCTTTCACCTGTCACAAATGTGCTAAGCATATCCTAATGTAAAATTTTCTGTTGCTTTTAAAAACCATACCAGATATTCCTTTTAAATAGAGTAAGCCGACTCAGACCTGAGGAGCACCGCCCCTCGGCCATGCTAATAAGAAGACCCACACCTGAAGCGCCACGCGCTGCCTGCACACGAGCACACAGACCTGCACCAGAAGAGCAGCACCCTAACCGGGAACAAGCAGACCCTCCCCAAAGAAAGTACCCCTCCCACACACCAGTATGCAGACCTGTAACGAGGAAGCGTTGCCCTTCACCCCGGGAGCACAGTACAAGGCAGCAGAGGCAAGGAACTGATGACTGATCTGACTCTGGATGAAGGCAACACCCCAGGTGAGATGGGAGCAACCAAACCCCCAACCTATATGCAGCGGAGACCAGAGGGTGATCACACTCCCCATCTCCCTGCAGGAGCAAGGACATGCCTTAGCTTGGATGGTGAACACAATCTGGGGGCATAAACAGAGGGCTGCAGTCATGGAGGGCACCTCAAAAGCCAATAGACCTTAAATATAGGCCTAGAAAAAAATTGACTGGTTACATTCTAAGACTGCAGGTCTTAAAAAGAAAGCACTCATTCAGTAACAGAAATTTTTTTCATTGAGGCACTCTTTTTTATTTTTCTATTTTATATTATTTTAGCTTCCATTCACCAGGTCTTCTGGAGGTTTTCAGATTTTCTCCCATTTTGCTTCCTCCTCTTTTAGTTTCTTTCTCTGCTTTTCTATGTTTCTCTTCCAATTTTTTTCTCTTTCTTCCTATCTTTCTTCTATCTCCTTTTTGCTTTTTTTCTTCTTGTTGTTCCCTCCTTCTAGTTAATTCTCCTTCCAGTGCCCTGTTTCCCTTGACTCCTAGGCAGGACCTCTTTATTACTTTTCTGTCTCCTCTCTCATATGCCACTGACTAATTTTTCAAATTTTGTTTTATTTTATTTTCTGGTTCGAACCCCTTCCACCTGTGCGTCTCTCTAAATAATTAACATTATACTATTACTGTTAGTACAGGAAAAGTTGCTCCACTTAGTAGATATTTACTGTTGGCCAATAGTGGGTGATTATTTGGTTTGTCTTAGTGTTCACACTATAATTACAAATCTCTTTTCTATGGACAAGGATGCTACTTTACTGGTCCTTACATGTAAATATTTAGTTTGTTTTTGATATCATAATTGATGCTAATTTAATTACTATAATCAAAGTGATAGAGCTTACTGCTATTAATTGATTTTCTTGAGATGCCAATACCTCGACTGCCTTGAGGTAATTAACAATATTGTGGCTCATTCCTGGAAAACTGTGTACTAGGAAAAACATAGTGCAACATCCCATCTCAAGTAAAAGGGAGGTGGTTGAATCTTGGGAAAGAGACAATGGTCACTATTTAGCCTCACATAAAGGACACTACTGAAAATTACACATTAACTAAAAAAGTCTCTGTACTAGAAACAAAGCTTCCCACTACAATCAACCTATAAGAACCAACACACACACAAAAGAAAATATAAACACTAAAAATCAAAAACCACACACCCTAATTATTCAAAATGAAAACAAGAAATATAAAAAAAAACAGATCAATAAGGTGCTTGGAAAGTTGACAGATCATATAAGTAATAAAATATTGGGCCAAATAAAATGATCAGTGACTCCACAGAAAAAAAAAAGACTAAAAAGATAGAAGCTAGGGCTGGGGATATAGCTCAGCAGCACAAGCACCTGCCCAAGTTCAATTTCCAGTACCAAAAAAAAAAAAGAAGAGCTAAGCAAAGTAATACAAAATATGAACGTTTGGCATAGAAAATAATTGAGTCCATAAAAGAGGTCCAAATAGAAATTTGGGAGATTAAAACTTCTATCAAAGTTATAAGCAGCAGAAATGACCAACATAAAGACAGACTGTCAAAACTAGAAAATAGGGGTATTTCTGGTAAGCAATAATGAGAGGTATATTAAAAAAAAAATACAAGAGAACATGAAAAGTGGATCCAGCAGCTCCAAGGTAAAAGAATTTAATTCACATATAACTGAGCCATATAAAACCCCAGGTAGGCATAATCAGAAAAGAGTCTCTCCACAACACATCAAGGTCAAAATCCTAGAAGTCCAACAAAAGGCAGAATCTTAGAAGTAGTTCAAGACTGCTGGTGAATCAATCATACAGAAAAACTCAGTAAAAATACAAGAAGTTTTTTCAACACAAGCATTAAAGGCAAAGAGAGTTTGGAATGAAGCATTTCAAGCACTAAAAGGAAACAATTCCCAACTTAGACTGAAATATCCTGCAAAACTATCTTCTAAAATTGATTGAGAAATAAGATACTTTGATGATAAAGCACACCTAAAGAACTTTATGACCACCAAACCAGTGCTCAAAAAAACAATTCTCAAGGAAATATCCTAGAAAGACAATGAATCCAACCATAACAAAAAAATGAGTATACCAGGTAGAGTGATCAGTGAAGCAGAAGCCAAAGGTAGGTAATTAGCAACAGGAAAATGAAACAAGCCCTATGAGTAATAACTCTCAATGTGAGTCGTTTTGATTCTCCTCCAGTCAGAGGACACAGACTGACAGAGCGGGTAAAGAAACAAAAGCCAATGGTATACTATATACAAGAAACACATTTAACCTAAAAACAAGCTAATCGACTAAAATGCAAATGGTGAAAAACAATATCTGATGCAATAAGAGTCCAGAAAAAATAGGAGTAGCTACACTAATTGTAGAAAAATTGGACTTCAAGGTAAAACTGAGCAAAAGAGGCAAAAAATATCACTACATATTGGTTAAGGGAACTATCCAACAGGAAGAGATAATGATTATCAATATATATGTAGTCAATAAAGGCATATCCATCTCCATAAAACACATGAAACAGGAAATAAAAATCAGATAAATGTAATTATACTGGGGAACTTTAAAATCACTCTATCATCATAAATTGAGAGATCAACTAGACAAAATATCAACAAAGAAATATCAGTTTGACACACTTTCAAATAAATGTACTTAATAAATTATGTATAGAGTTTTCCACCCAACAATAGAATACACATCCTTTCATAGCAGCCTATGGAATTTTCACAAAAATAGACCACATACTGGCCAATAAAGCAAGGTTAAATAAATGTAAAAAGATTGAAAATATACCATTTATATTATGAGATTATAGTGCAATGAAGTTAGAAATCAACAACATAAAGTAACACAGAAAATACACAAAGGAATAGGGACTAAACAATACAATCTTAACTACAAAAATGGGTTCCAGAAGAAAAAAAGGAGGAAATAAGAGAGTTCCTAGAACAAAACGCTAACTCCAGTACAACATACCAGCACTTATCAGACATGAAAAAAGCAGTCCTAAGAGGAAACATAACTGCAAATGCTCACATTAGAAAAAGCAAGCTCAAATAAATGACTTAACAATGTGCTGCCAGATCCCAGAAGAAAAGGACAAGCCAAACTCAAAGCTAGGACAAGGAAGGAAATTATATTGATCAGATCAGAAACCAATAAAATTGAGAGCCCAAAGAATACAAAGAATTAATAAATCAGAAATTTGCTTCTTTAAAAAAATAAACAAAATGGATGAGCCCTTAGCCAATTTAACAAAAAAGGAGAAAAAAACAAATCAATGCAATTAGAAAGAAAAAATGTGAAATCACAATAGACATTCCCAAAATCAAAAATACTGTTAACAAATATTTTATGAACTTGTAAACCAATAAATTGGAGAAATCAGAAGAAATGGATAGAATCCTAAATAGCTGAACCTAGAAAACTGAACCAAGATTTTAAAACCCTGAACAGTCCAATAATGGGTAATGAAATTGAAGCAAAAACAATTTTTTTTAAAAAACCTATCAACTAAGAAAAGTCCAGGTTTAGACAAGTTCATTGCTGAATTCTACAAAAACTTTAGAAAAGTTCTAAGACCAATGCTCTTCAAGCATTTCAATGAAATTCAAAGAGAAGGAGTACTTCCAGTCATTCCCGGAAACTGTGATTACCCTGATTCCAAAATCGGACAGGGATCAAACCAAAAAGGTAACTACAGGTCAATCTCTTTAACGTATTCCCTCCAGATCGAATCATCAGTGGTAAATGCACGACCTTCTCATCAGGTGGCTCAAACTACCGGTGGTATATACATGATTGTCCCATCACCTGGTTTCTATTACTGGTGCTGCAAATGTCTAACCACTTTTATCAGTCTTTTTACTAATATAATTAATAAAGTCTATATATGCATAGAATTTAATTGATTGAACTTGAATAATTACTACCCAAATATAAATATAATTTCATATTAACAAAAGAGGATACACAGGTTAGCTAGACAGCAATATATGATTGAATTCAAACTGAATTGAAATTAGAGCCAATTGGCAACAAGATTATGGCCCTGTTAAAAATCCTAAACAATATACAGGGCCACAGAATGCAATAAGTCATCAAAAAGATGATGCATCATGACCAAGTTGGCTTTGTCCCAGTTGTCTTAGTTACACTTAAGACAAACTGTTAGTTACACAATACCCAACACCCCACAATTTAAAGGAGGAAAGGTTTATTTTGGCTCACAGTTTGTAGAAGTTTCAGCTCATAGTTGACTACCTCTCAGGCAGGGCAGCACGGTAGAAGACAAGCAGTTCATGGCATGGCCCAAAGGAAAAAGCATGGGATCAAGGGAGGAAGAGACATATACACCCCTCCAAAACACGCCAAAAGTGACCCCACTCTGTCGCCCAGCTTCACCTCCCAACATCACACCTGGATTTAAATCCATCAGTGCACCAATCCAGTCACGAGTATTACACACTCGTGGTCCAATAATAGCATGAAACAGCATGAGGCTTTGGGGAAATAGCTAGCTATAAACCATAAGATTCTGTCCCTGTCCCCAGAAGACACATGCACATCCCTTTACACAAAACGCATTTAGTCCATCTCTAAGAGTTAACAAAGTCCTAAAAGTTGCAGCATTGCTGAAAAGTCCAAATCTAAAATCTCTCCTGAGACTTAAGACAAACTCTTAGCTATGAGTCCCTGTAAAAGTGAAAGTTAAACACTTCCAACATAAGATGGCACAAGATAAACTTTCCTACTCCTAAAGAGACAAATAGGAGTATAGAAAGTAATGCGACCAAAGCAAAACCAAAATCCAGCAGGGCAAACATTAAATCCCGTAGCTCCATGTCCAGCACCTACGTCAATCTGTGGGAGATGTGAATAACAAAGGGCTTATATACCCCCTCCTGTATAGCACTGCTGATGGTTGCAGCCCCTATGGCCTCTCTCCTGGGCTGACTTTACTCATTCCCAGGGCTTTCTTCAGATATCCTGATCTTGACTTTTGCAACATCCTTGGATCTCCAATGCACTGGCTTCCCCTCACAGCTTCAAAAACTGCCCTCTCAGGTACATACTGCCTGGACCCCCAACTTCTAAAATCTGAGTGAATGCCTTCCTGACCCCACAACCCTTGCAGTTTGCATGCACCCCAAACCAGCAGAGAGCATGGATGACACCATTATCTGCTGCCTACTGGAGCAATAGCTGAGCACTTTTGCATCTTTCTGGATATTGCAGAGGTCTCATAGTGCCAGGGTGGGTATGCATGGTGAATTGAATTCTGGAGAAACAATTCCCATTCTTTAGTACTGTGGTTTGTATCTAGGTGTCCCCTCAAAGCCTCACATGCTCATAGTTGAAGCCTTTTTGGAGGTGGCTCGATCTAAGTTATATGGATTAAAGGTGTGTGACAACTTAATTAGTCCATGGATTAGTTTAGCATAGTTCCAGGTATGGATGATAGGTAGGCCCACTCCGGGTGTGGGTGACACCAACCAATAGGCTTGTAGCCTCAGTGGAGTAAAAGGGAGAAGGAGACCCACTGCTTGCTGCCTCCTGCCTACCCTGCCATGGACTCTCTCCTGTGCCATCCACCTCGCCCATATTGCCCAGGTTTAGAGCCAGTTGAATATGGGCTGAAACCTCTACAAACTGTGAACTAAAATAAACCTTTTCTCCTTTAACTTGTAGGTGTTGGGTATTTCGTCTCATTAACAAGGAAGTAACTAAGACACTTAGGCTACTGCTACTCTGGAGAATGGGGCCCTGGGGCTCTCTTCTCAAAGCAAGGATTTTTTTCTTTTGCAGTTATGAGTTTGCAAAGGGTGGAATCCTGCTGGTTCTTATGATATCTTCCAGCCATCCTTTCTACTGTCCTGTTTCAAAGCGCATGGCTTTTTAATACTAATCTATTCAGCATCCAAATTCTCCTCTGCTCTATCTTTGCAAGCCACAACATTACCAGAGCTTCCTTTCTGGCCAAACTAAAAACCCTTTAAATCATTCTTCTGCCATGTTTTCTCTTGATTCCAAAGGTAGAAATGACTAAAAGCCCTCCAACAGTAGCCATTTCACTACCTCAACACTAGACTGTCACAAAATCTCTTCCACCAAATTTTAAGTAGCCCATCTCCCTTAATCTCAGTCTCCAACAATGTCTTAGGATAGGAGCAAAGGATAAGACAAATTTTCTGCTACAGCATAACAAACATGACCTAGAGTCCAACTGCCAAAGAAGTCTTTTTTACTATAAAACAACAATGAAGACAAAATCAAAACAACACAAAAACAACAAAAATGATACATGACCTCAAGACAAAATGATAAAAATTTACAATGGTTGCTAAATTACATACTGTTATCTCCAACAAAGTTGCTCAGTTCGTTAGACATAAGAATGTAAGCTTGATCAAACAGACAGTAACAAGTAAAAATAAATAATAATAATTTTAACATACATTGGAAATGATGCAGAGCTTCACCATACAAAATGGTAGGAGTTCAACAATGGTTCTTATACTGCATATTGTTTTCATATCAGCCATTCTAATTACCAAATTCAAGTGTGTAAAATTGGTCAAGAAAAAAGAAAATTTTAAGCATTAACTGTTCCTCTCAAACTACAGACATCAGCAATACAACTATTCCAGCTATCCTTATATATACATATAAATTTTGCTTTTCATTTAAAAACAACATAACAAAAACAAATACATAAACCAAACAGCATAAAGGCAATAAAATGATACAGAATTTCAAAACATGGTGATAAATATTAACATATTGTTATACCACACGAAGTCATCTTCACCTGTATTACCCTGATACCAAAACCAGAGAAGAACCTAACTGAAAAAGAAAATTACAGGCCAATCACCCTAACAAACACAGATGCAAAAATCCTCAATAAGATATTGGCTAACAGAATGCCACAAGTTATCAAGAAGATCACACACCAAGACCAAGTAGGATTCATCTTCAGGGTGCAGGGATGGTTCAAAATATGTAAATCAATAAATGTACTGACAGAGCCAAAGGCAAAACATCACATGATCATCTCAATAGATGCAGACAAAATTTGACAAAGTCCAACACTCATTCATGATTTTAAAAAAGAACTAAAGAAAACAGAAGTAGATGGTCTTTATCACAATCTGATAAACCCCATCTATGACAAACCAATAGCTAACATCATACTAAATGGTCAAAAACCAAAAGCTTTTATTCTAAATTCAGGATAAGACAAGGATGTCCACTGTCTTTCTGGGGTAAAATAGAATCTCAGCATAGTTTTAATTTGCATCTCTTAAATAATCAGTGACAATGAACATTTTTTTCATACATTTATTTGCCACTTGTATTTAATCTGAGAAGTGTGTATTCATCCCAGAGGCCCATTTTTTTATTGAGTCTTTAAATTTGGGGAGTCTGATTTTTTCCAATTATTTACAGGTTCCAGTTATTGGCCCTTTGTCTGAAAAACAGCTGGCATAACTTTTTCCCACTGTGAGGGTTATCTTTTCACTCTATGGGTGATTTCTTTGGCTGTGCAAAAGATTTTAATAAGATGAGATTCAAGTTGTTGATTCTTTGTAGTATTTTCTATGTGATCAGTGTTTTGTCCTTGAAATTTTTGCCTATACCAATGTCTTCAAGAGTTCTACCTACTCTCTCTTCCAGCACATTTAGTTTTCCTGTTTTGATATTTAGACCTTTGATCCATTTTAGTTTTACTTTCCAAATGCCCATTAACTGATCAATGGATTAAAAAAATGTATTTTTTAATACTTAGCCATAGGAAAGGATAAACTTGAGACACTTATAACTAAATGAATGAACATCAAGACCATATTTTTAAGTGAAATGAGTTGAATAAACATGTAAATATCGCATTGCCTCTCTGGTGTAAAAAACTGAAAGTGTAACAAAGAACCAAAATGTATAATAAATGTTGTGAATTAGGAAGAAGCTTTTCAAAATGTAAAAATGTAAACTCAAGATGAGGGAGGAGAGAAAGGGAGGAAGACAAAAAATGAGAAAAGAAAGATAAAATGGAAACAAAGCTTTGCAAATAAGGAGAGGGAGAGGGATTGAAGGGAGTAGAGGGGAACAGTAAAAAGAAGAGTAATTGAGATATATCATGTACAGGTACAAATTCCCTGTGATGAATAATATATATATATATATATATATATATATATATATATATATTTCTAATAAACTTAATTTTTTAAATAGCCACATTATAAACAATTCTTTTAATTTCTTCACTAATCTCAATCTCATCAGAATTTAGGGAAATTAATCAATCAATGGATGTATGTACATTAAACCCAATTAGAATTAGGGTCCAGCAACTGCCACAAAGCCATGCAGTCTCCATCTCTTCATGTTAGAAGACTTATTATTAAGATCAGCTTGGAAGAGATTTAGTTTGGATTTCTTTCTATTCTTCTCTAAAGGATGGAACTATCATATATAGAGAGAGAAAGATAGAGATGTTAGAGATAAAAGATAGAGATAGATATAGATAGATACAGAAAACACAATAATCGGACTCAAAAAGCAGGCCAAAACATGAATATTATTTGCAACAGAGATGAGAAAGAAAGGATTTTTTCCACATAATATAAAACTGAAAAGGATGCAAGTATTTGAATGCTGATATGCAAAAGGAAAATTTGAAATGACCAACTAGCATACTAATATACTCAATTCTACTAAAGGAAAAATGCAAACTAATATATGATACTAGTTTTCACCCAATACAAACATAAAGGTGAAAAGAATTGTTTCAGTTGTGGTGCTGCCTCATACAGTAAGTACACATAATTATATCTTACTCTTAACTGTGTGAATACAGGCACTACACATATAAACACACACAAAAATATCCCCACATAACACCCATTATACAAACTTAATTCTTATATTACATATACATATATGTATATATGTATGTATGAATCCACAATTCCTAAGAATTCTATGTAACTGAAGAATTCTTAAAAGAAGAAATATGTATACTACAAAGGTAGATAATTACTAGCACTGATGTTCAAATGAGAGGAGATATTTAATCAAATTTTCTTGTTGCCTGAAACTTTGTGGAGTATTTTAGTTTTCATAATCGGCAAGTAGTAAATACTTATATCCATTCTAAAGAAGCACAGTGTAGTACTGACATAACCAAAGCCAGAACACGAATGAATGCAGCTTTGCATTTCCTAGAGCCATACTTGCAAGCAGTCTCTCACCCTGAGCAGGACCCTCGCTAAACCCTGCCAGTTTGCACCAGAGAGCCTGTGTCCAACACCACAGTGTTCCAAAGAAGGTGTAATAACTAAAGAAAAGGCATAGCATGGTAGCACATGCCTGTGGTGTGAGCACTGGGAAGGTTGAGGCAGAAGGATTACAAGTTCAAAGCCAGGCTGGACTATGCAGTAAGATTCGGTTTTTGTTGTTAAGTATGGTGGGAAAAAAATCAAAATTCATGTGGTAGGCTTAATAAACTGTTTAATAATACAGCATTCAAAAAGAAAATCTTAATAAACATGAGGCATACTGATGAATGGGCATAACCCATACATTGTCACATCGCATGCTTAGACAATTTGCATTGTTAATTAATGTTGGTTAATATTAGAAGTCCTCTTAATTACAACTAAAATGTCAAATTGCTTTACAGCAAATACGAATCCATTTATATTCTATGGCTGTTTAATTTCTTAGCGAAGGGATAAACATCTTTCAGATAGAGTAATAGTTTGGATCAGTTTGGATTTCTTTCTATTTTTCTCTAAAGGTTGAAACCATCATAGAGAGAGATGGTAGCACTGCAGAATTGACATTATTTTCTACATTGAAAGTTATTTTAGCCATGTAGATAGTGCATGAAATTAACTAAAATCCAAAGTTCTTTTTAAGTCATAAATAATAGAAATATAATCAAACATGTTGAAATGCCTAAGACTAAAGTCAATACGTACTTATTTATAACATACTTTTTGTTGTCCTTGTTAAATACTGGAGATTATTTTCTTGAATTCTCAGGATTTCCCTTCTTGAAACTGTAATCTCAAGACTACTCAATAAAATGCATGCAGCCACTTATAAGAGAAATCAGGTTTTTATTTTGTTTATTGGGGTTTTTATTTGTGGTCGTGTTTTGAGACAGGGTCTTGCTATGTTGAGGCTGGCCTGAACCATTTTGTAGCCCATACTGGCCTCAGGCTCCCAACAATCATCCTGCCTTGGCCTCCTGAATGTTAGGATTACAAGGATGCACCATGGTATAGATCATAAATAATGCTGATAAAATAACAAAGACTAAGAACTAGCCAATGGATTTTGCAATGTAGTTTCTTTTATAACCTTTGATAGGAGCAACTTTCTGCAGTTTTATGTAAAAGTTAAGTGCACTTAGTTCTGGAGAGAATAAAGTAGCAAACAGATTATGAGAAATTATAGGTAAAGGAAATTAACTGCACGTAAATAGACATGCATGGGAGATCCATATTAAAAAGGATTATGTTGGGAGCCACTGAAGCTGCAAAATAATTACACATGCAGGATGAAGCCAGCCTGAGAGCAGGGGAGCTCCTCAGAGTAAACAAGTCCCTCGGAGTAAACAAGACATTGTAACTTGTTAACTGGTTGCTGGGCAGCGAGGCATAAAGTAACCAACCTCTGGAGGGTATAAGTAAACACTGTACTGTTTTGGGGCAGTCCTCCTGCTCACCAAGCAAGAAGTAACTCCACCTGACTCCAGCTGTCTCTTGTCTTTATTTTCTAAATCCTCTTTTCTCCCCAGGACCACCGAGACATCACTGGGTCCCACAGGATTAGGTAGGGTTGAGGATGCTGGTTAGTATGCACAAAGCTGTGCGTTTGATTTGCAACACAACCAATCAATCAATCAATTAATCAGTAAGGCTGAAATGAAGAAATCAGCTAGTTTAATTGAATGATCTTTATTTGACTTTCATGGCTTTACCATGAACTAAACCAACAAAAATTTATACTCAAATAAATAAACCTTAAAAGACAAACCATTATACTTAAGAAAGTTTCATTTTGACTGGATTTTTGGCAATCAAGAATTTTTGTATGAAATTAATACCCATACATGCAATTTCAGTTGAACCCACAAAATGCTTAAAAATCATGCACAATCTAAACTTGCTGACAATTTTATTCTTTTCCAATTTATCCATTATTCACTCCTACTCATCCATGTGAAACGTACTTTCAGAAAACCTATGCCTAATAACACTGACTGAAAATTCTTTTCCGAAGTTATAATCTGATACTGTATTTGACTCGTGAAGCATCAATGAATAGTAGTTATAACATTTGGGTTAAATGTGCTAATGCCTGAATCAAAAAGTGAAGAAACAATGAAAATTTTTACATCATTCATTTAACTACTCCATGAAGTCAAACTTTCAGCTCATTGGCCCCTTAGTAGAGTTATTATTATTAAATGTTTCCCTTGATCTCCTCTGTACTAATTTTTTTGTCAATATTGACGACTGAGCTAACAGACACTGAGTTTTTGTATTGCAACAAATATTGTACCCACAAATGAATAGCGAGCAGCTGAGTGTCTCTTTACATGTTCTATTTACAATTGAAAATATTCACAGAGATTGACAATTTCTACTTTCCTCATTCTTTTTTCTCTTCATTTGGCTCTTTTTCTCAATCACCATTATCTGTAAATTTCATTAAACATGCACAATTTAAGTTTTTCATTCTAGGAAAGCATCTGAACAGAGAATGAACGGGCAGTTGAAGAGCCATCCTTTATAAGTTTGACCAGATACTCTTTCTGAAAATAGATAAGCAATTGAAGACACAAAGACAAGTTGCCTTCTTTGCTTTGACAAACCTCTCTGGCTGACATATCTTGCAACAGTAGGAATGCTTTGCTTTCTCTCTTAGCAATGGCTGCATGCCATCAGAGCAGGTAAGCTCCTGTACTGCAGTGAGCCATTTATTTTGGTTGTCTTCAGCAAATATATAAACTTTCTGATGACTCAAACTAAGCCGTTCATTATTTAAACTCCTATTTCTTCCCAGTTGCACAAAATTATGGTAACAAAAGTAGCTAAGAAATAACAAATGGATAACTAAAAGCTTTGAAAAACAACTTAGGATCATTTTTCCTCATAATACCCATTGTACAAAACTAAATCACTAAGTGTGCTCAGTGATCTGTCAGCATACAATGGTAAAGTTAGAAATGTTAAAACAAAATGCTTTTTGAAATATCTTATCTTCCCAGAACTGTTAAGCAAAGATTCCAGGGAGATATTCTTCCCCTGCATTTGAGAAAGATTCGTTTCTGTGAAGTTACTTTCAAAGTCAAATAAACTGACACACTGCTCTGAAGAGGGAAAAAATATGATTTTGTCTATTAAAGAAATAAAACACCTCTACAAGTTATCAGTCTCCTTAACTGCAAATGGAAAGTACAGAGATGGGTTGAACATTGCAAATGTGCAGATTATATAAACCTTCTCCAATTGTGTCTAACTATTTATTCCTTTAACTCTTTGAAAAGCAATTTCCTATTCGTCTATGAAGATACCAGAAGAATAAAACTTGCGGTTATTAACATAGTATTCTTTCGACTATGAAGTCAGCACATAGCACTTACTTTGAGTTTGCCCTAATAGTGAACGTCAGGACCCACTCTTCCTCATAGAAAATGTCAGTGCTTTCTTTGCAACTTTCTAAATAACTGCAATGCAAAGAAGGCTATTAATTTACTCTGGTTCCCTACAGAAATTTTCTGCTTCATCATCTCACCTACATAGCCAATTTTCCATTAGCAAATGTAGAATTCTTATATAACTATCAAACTGCTTTAATTCAATTTGCCCACCACATAAGTCAATTTATTTCTGGGGCTTATACATTTCTATGGGTTTTATTTCTGAGTGATAGCAAAGTCCAAATGCAGTAGATGACTTGGACAATGTAATGAGGAAGGAAATGGTTTTGACTCAGTTTCAGTAACAATAATCACCATTATATCTTCTCCATGTTGGACCCACTAATAAAGCCTAAATTAAAAAGCTGCAGGTGGTGATAGTCTCTTAGGTATAGATGCTGCATAACACAAATGCAAAAGCTCCAGATATATTCTGAAATACAGTTAAAATACTGCAAGCAAAATCAGGAACTTCTCTAAATGGCCACATTTATCTGACTTATCTCTGTACTTAGCATTATAAGCTTGTCTTGTCTTTTCTCAAATACAAACCAATGCATAGCATTATCAAGCTGCTCATCAAACTTATTCTCTTAAGTCCCTCATGCTTTCTTTATCTGCTTTCCTTAAACATTAGCTTATTTTCTTTCATTTTTGTTCATACTCTTCCTAGCCAGAATCATGCTACATCTTCTTTTCTGACTTTTACTTTAAAAGTTAATTTGTCCTTTTTACCTGCATTTTAAACAATTTGTTCCTTTGTGCCCTTTGTCTCTACTTTTTTCTCTACACCTTGTATTTCTCCCCTAATGCACCTGGGTGTTAAAGACCTTATTGAAGGCATTTCCTTTGTCTTACCTATAGACTAATAGATGACCAAAATGAATCCCACACATGTGCATAAACATAGAAATAAGGAAAGGGGGCAGAAAATTTGTGCCAGATTCTCCAGTGGATAAAAACATGCTGCAAAGAAATGAAATAAATAAAGTAAGAGGCAGGAAAGGCAGCACCAACCAGCTTTAGAACCCTGAAAGCGAAGTGGGAGCCAGCGAGGGAGCAGCTAGAGTACAGTTTGGTCCACAGGCATTAGTAGTGGTTTTGTCAAACAAGTCATATTTGCTTTAGAGTTAATCTCCCAAACAAGCTCAAGATGACAATCTTTCAAATGTATTCCTTGCTTACTATGCAGTTTAAGACACAAAATTCTTTTTTCTTTATAATTCAAGATTTTCAAATGTGAACATCTATAGACTAATAATTACTATTAGGCACCAAAGACGATTACAGTAACAGACCCTTACAAAACCTCATTACATATTCTAGACAATAAGAATTTTAAAAGGAAAAGCTGAAAGTAGTAGTAAACCAGATCAAAGGTCAAATTTAGTTATTACAAGTAAGCATTTAACTGAGTGATGAGCTTACTGGCTGCTAACATGAAACAAAATAGTGATACATAATAAATTCTTAGTATCTGCTCTAAGGAAGCAAGTCAACTTTTCCAGAGAAGCAAACGAAGCTTTTGCCAATGCTAACTTGAGAACACAAGTTCTTATTGTTTTTAAGTATGATATATCTTAGAATATCATGAAAGATTTCAATCCTTAGCCAAAAAAATCACATGAATTTTATATACAATTTCAGAGACCTCATGAACTAGCTCAGGAGTATCTTTGAAGCCTATAGCAATCCATCATACAGATTAGGGATTCTTGTCATATAGAGTGGGATTTGGGTAGACAAACTTCATAGCGGAGGACAGCATCAAAAATTGCAAAGATGGTCTGCTTTTATATATTTACTAGTTACACCAGTTGAATAATGTTAAAGGATACTTCAGTGAAAACAATTTGGTGAGAAAAGTAAAGTCATTAATTATATGCTGAATTAGAATATCTATATTTGACCTTTTGGCTAATCTACCTGTTACTTTTCATTTTTCATGACATAAATGATTTCTAATAATTTATATCATCTACAAGTATACAACATGTAATACTCAGATAAATAAATCAAATAGCAATCTATCATTCTTTCACTTTATAGTTTACCAGTATACACGTGCAAACAATATATTATTTGGTTTTCCTCCCTTATATGTGGTCCTCATAAAAACAGAATCAAATGTAGCTTTTTTCATTCCACATTATGTCTCCAAAATTCACCTATGCTATTATATGTCACATGATTGCATAGTATTTTATTAAATAAATAAAACATATTCTCAGTCTTTCATTAGAAGGCATACAATTTCTTACTTTAGAAATTGGGCAGCACAGGAGGTAATGTGGTTGAATTAAGGAGAAGCAACACTGGAGCTACTCAGAGAGAATCAAATAAAAACACAGGTAATTGAAAAAAAAGGAAGGACATACATCCTGATGCCAAAAACAATCTGAAGAGACTTGTACATCAAATAAAACATAGACATAGGAGTTCATAAAAGAGCAAACCAGCCTAGAAGGCTACCACTGGTACTGCCTGAAATTCAGACAAAATATAATACCAACATTCCTCAAACTCTTCAATGAAATTGAAAAGGAAGCAATTCTCCCTAACTCTTTTTTGGAGGCAAGTATCATACCGATACCATACCCAGAGAAAGACCAACCAAGAAAGAGAACTACAGACCAATCTCCCTAATGAATATACATGCACAGATACTCAATTAAATTCTAGCAAAAAAAAAATGCAGCAAATCATCAAGAAAATCATACATCACAACGAAGTCGGATTCATTCCAGGAATGCAGGGATGGTTCAATATTCACAAATCAATTAATGTTATGCACCATATCAATAAAGACAATGACAAAAAACATATGATTATCTCAATAGATGCAGAAAAAGCTTTCAACAAAGTCCAACATGCATTCATGGTAACACTTCTGCAGAAAATAGGAATAGATGGTCTTTACCTCAACCTGATCAAAACCATCTGCAACAAACCAATCTCCAACAGCATACTAAACGGACAAAAACTGAAAGCTTTTACTTTAAAATCAGGAATAAGACAAGGATGTCCACCGTAACCACTCCTGTTCAACACAGTTCTGCATTAGCCAGAGCAATTAGACCAGAGAGAGAAAAAAAAGGAATAAGGGTAGGAAAGGAAGAAGTAAAACTATCATTATGTGCAGATGACATGATACTTTACACAGAAGACCCCCAAAACACCACAATAAGACTTTTTGAAGGAACTGACAAACTCAGCAGTATAGCTGAATATAATGTCAAACACCCAAAAATCAATAGCATTCCTATACACAAACAACAAACAGACTGAGAGGGAAATTAAGGAAACCATACCCTTCAGAATAGCATCCAAGAAATTGAAATATTTAGGAATCAATCTAACAAAAAAGTAAAAGATCTATTCAGGGAAAACTACAGTACTCTGAAAAAAGAGATCAGAGAGGATTTCAATAAATGGAAAAACACTCCTTGCTCATGGATAGGAAGAACCAACACTGTAAAAATGGACATGCTACCAGAATTTTGGTACAGATTCAATGCAATTCCCATTAAACTACCATTAGCATACCTCACAGATCTAGAGAAAACATTCCTGAAATTCATTTGGAACCAGAAGAGACCCAGAATAGCAAAAGCAATCCTGGGCAACAAGGACAAGTCAGGTGGAATTACAATCCCTGACCTGAAATTATTCTACAAAGCTACTGTAATCGAATCAACATGGTACTGGCTAAAACACAGACCAGAAGATCAACGGAACAGACTGGAAGACAGAGACACAATCAAAAACAGACTCAGCCGAACAAACTCACTGGAAGAACGACAGCCTCTTTAGAAAATGGTGCTGGAATAATTGGTTAGCCACCTGCCAAAGAGGGAAAACAGACCCAAGTCTATCACCATGCACCAAACTAAAGTCAAAATGGATCACAAATCTCAATATTACAGCAGAAACACTAAATCTATTAGAAGAGAAAGTAGGTAAAAACCTTGAAGACATAGGGGTAGGCAGAGAGTTCATGAACAAAAATCAAAGCACCCATGAAATATTTCAAAGAATCAACAACTGGGATCTCATTTTACTGAGAAGTTTCTGCACATCTAAAGAAATCTCCAGCAGGGTAAAAAGAAAACCCACAAATTGGAAAAAAATCCTAGCTGACTATCCCTCGGACAATGGTCCTCTATCTGGAACATATAAAGAATTTAAAAACATCAGCACCTCCAAATTCAAAGACCCAATCCAAAAATTGGCCGCTGAGATGAATACACATTTCTCAGATAAAGAAATACAAATGGGAAATAAATACATGAAAAAATATTCAACATCATTAGTCATTCAAGAATTGCAAATTAAAACAACATTGAGATTTCAGTTCACCCCAGTAAGAATGGCTATCATTAAGAAATCAACCCATAACAAATGCTGGCAGGGCTGTGGAGAAATAAGAACTCTTCACTGCTGGTGGGAATGCAGACTGGTGAAACCACTGTGGAAATCAATTTGGAGATTCCTCAGCAAACTAGGTGTAGAGGTCCCATTCAACCCAGCTATTCCCCTTGTGGGTATTTTCCCAGGAGATCTGAAAACATTACATCACAGTGATATATGTGCACCCATGTTCATAGCGGCACAATTTGTAATTGCTAAATTGTGGAAGCTATTCAAATGTCCATCCACTGAGGATTGGATTAAAAAACTGTGATACTTTTATATAAGGAATATTAATCAGCTATAAAGATAAACTTGAGGCTTTTATAGGTAAATGGTCACAACTAGAGACCATACTCATAAGTGAAATAAAGCAGACCTACATGTGTAAGCAACATATTGTCTCACTAGTGTAAGAACCTAAAAGAGTGAATAGAAACTAGGAAGTATGATAGACACTGAAATGAAAGGAAAATGCTCAAAAGTAAAGGACAACTGGGGTGTGGGAAAAGAGTAGGGAAAGAAGGGGAAATTATGAATGTATGTATATACAGGATAGCCAAAAATGGTACTACTATCTTCAATTGTTTTACTGAAAGGAACAGTTAATGATTACTTGTTTGGTCATTATTGCATGTGTCTATTTGTCTTCCTGAGAAACCACTTTGAAGATATCAAAACATAATAGAACAACCATTGTTAATTTCCTATCACTTTGTAACTCTGTATTGTTTGTATTGTTCTCATGCTACTTTGTAAATGGATGTCTATTTGTTCATATGTTTTCTTCCTTCACTTTTAAAATAAATAAATAAACATGATTTCTTTCAAATCAAGACTGATTGTTTTTACCTCTGTACCCATTCATCCATGTATTTGTTTCTTCATTCATGCATTAAACAATTATTTCTTTCAAGTGTGCAGCACATAACAGACAGCTTGTTCCACTCCTGTGGCATTAACCAGCATCAGTCCATGCTAAGAAAATGAAACAAACCCCTGACATTCAGAAGCTGGCTCAGCATTTAGGCCTGGCCTTGAGCTTTCCCTGCTAAGCACAAAAAACTAACAGAGCAGTCCCCTCTGTGACTATGCAAGATCAAGACAAAAACAAAATTGCACCACTCCATAATCCTGTCTGCACATCCACAAAATACAGTCATTGCCCAACCATAAAAATGAGCAAACAACCACCTATCACAGCTAAACTGACTGCTGATTCACCAATTACTGCTCAGTCCACAACTAGCCTTCCCTCCTCAACAAAGTTTATCCACACCCAGTCCTTCACCCAGTTGGACATTTATCTCTACTTCCTGATACTATCCAATAGAGAGCAAGGCCCCATTTCCTTTAAGTCTCCCAAAATGACACTTTCAAACTTACAAATTGTTTCTACATTCTCTGAGATGATACACTTTTAAGAATATATGGTCTGCTTCCCTACAAGCAGTAATATCCTAACAGACATGCTCCTGGTGGTCTTTTGCTGAGGATCATTAATATGACATTTTTTACTTATTAGTCTTACTTCCTAAGATTGTAAAATTCTCTGGAGAGGAAGCATTGTCATTAATTTGTGTATTAGTCATGATCAAAAAGCCATGATTTTACCAAGTACCCACAAAATGTTGACTGGGTGCATGAATTCCTTAAAAATTATTTTCTTCAAAATCAGAAACGTTCAAAATATTTTGGGGAAAATGTTCTGAAAGCTGCTTCTCAGAATTACCACAGGCACTATCCAAAAGTGATTCTTGGGCATTGACTTTGTAGGCAACACACTGCCAGGTTTTGCACCATGATGTCTTGGTACGCGATGACTGATTAATATTTAGAAGTGCCAAAAGTTATGTGGGAGATCAGAAAAGCATTGATCTTAAATCTGCAAAATAATATTAGGGGAACCATATGTAATTCTTCTGAATCACCTAAATCAAGTTGCCAATGCAGAGTGTAATATTTGTATTAATGGAAATATTTTGATATAAATTCTAAATCCCTTAACTGTACATAGTATAAACTTCAAAATTTCCTAGTAATTGCATTTCTTGAACTGTGCTTTCATTTTACCCTCAGAAAAACACAGAAATCAAGAAAGAAAACTCTGAGAAATTTGTCTAAGGGTATTAGAAAAGATGCCATATGAATTTTAAAAGGACAAAAATAAAGACTGGCATTAACAAATTAGCAAATTAACTTCATTTTTAAAATAGAAAAGAATTACCTAGAAAAGTATTTAACAAAAAAAATCTGACTAGAAAAAGAATTACAACATAACAGAAAGATCTTATGCAAGGGATAGTCTATCATAGCACCCAAACTTTGACAAAGAAGCAATCAGATAGTTAATATAAGTCACATGATGTATATTTGCATGTATACATCTTAGCAAAATTTTGTTATATTAATCTTCAAAGAAACAGTCACATAAATACTAAAGTTGTGGGATTTGTAAAAATAGTTGTAAGGAGCCATTGAAATACCATCAAAGCTTTTATTAGTCTCCAGAACGACCTCCTTTAGAGGAAGTGGCCCAGTGCTTTCTGTGCTAAGAAATGCTGAGGCCTCATGGAAAGATGGAAGTCAGGGAATAAAGAGACAAATTAGCAGGTAACCGGTAAGAAAATTCACCAAGATATAATAGTCTACTTGGTAATGTTTTAGAATGTAATACTGAAAATATGTTAATACTCAGTAAAGAGTCAAATATTCAGTATATATAAGCTGGAAACATTTCACATATATAATAATTTGAAATTATTATAAAAACTGAAATTACAAGTCTGGCCCTACAACATTAATTTTGTAAATTGAGTTTTGGTTTGCTTTTCATTGAAAAGCCCCTGGCAAGTAATTCCTCTACTTTAAATGTAGCCATGGTATAGTTTAATATGTGCATATGTGATTTTTACATGCTGTTATGCTTGATACATTGTGTCAACTTGGGGAATCTGGAGGTTTAACTGAGTGATTCAGCAGGAAGCTGGGGCGCTTACTTTGTAAACATCCTGAGCCTGTGTAAGAGGAGGGCATGGAGATTGTGTGGGAGGTTCACGACCCCTGGTTGGGGGGAGCCTGTTTACAATGTAAGGGAAGGAAGAGGCTGCTTGCAGCCATTCCTCCCTTTTGCTTGTGGTTTTTGCTGTGCTCTGCTGCCGTGAACAGTTTGCCCTCTGCCATGTGCCATTCTGCCTCAGAACCAGCCAAGTAAGGACTGAAACCTCCACAAACTGTAAGCTAAATAAACCTTTCCTTCCTTCATTTTGGGCATTGGGTATTTTGTCTCAGCAACGAGAGAAAAGTAACCAAGACACATGCCTAAAAAGTCTCCATTTCCAAGAGATCTGTTCGTGGCTTGATTTTTTTTTATTTTAAAATGTTATATTCTTGTTAAATTATATGCATATACATTCACACCAAGGCTATAGAATATTGCATTGCAGGGAAGCAACAAATGTGTTTAATCCATACATTATTATGTACTTAGATTGTTTCCATTCATTTCTCCATTAATGTAATTTGATTAACTTCCTTGAAAAAATATATATATGTACATATATATATATTAGTATCACATCACTGTATTCCATAAGTAACTCTTAGAGGTAGAATTCTTGAGTAATAACATCTATAAATACTGACTTTTATTTTCCAATATTATTATTATTTTATTTATTTATTTACTACTTCTCTCGGGTATTGGCTGGAACTTGTGGAGTGACAGGAATGAGCAGACATGCTTGACTTACCCCTAATATTGTTTGAAATCACTCATGATAATCGCTATTTTTAGTTTTCTCAAATTTAAGACATAGTAAATATACTGAGCACACCACTAGAAAATAGAATGTTTCATAAAATAAAAATTGCAAAATAACATCTCTGGTAAATTTAGTACACTGTGTGGATTTGCTTACTGTAATTGTTAAAATTAAGCTAATTAGGAATCAGTTCATTTAAAATCAAATTTCTATCTCATGGTGTCTTAGTTACTTTTCTCTTGTTGCTGTGACAAAATACCCAACACCCAAAATTAAGGAAGGAAAGGTTTATTTTGCTTACAGTTTGTGGAGGTTTCAGTCCATACTTGGCTGCTTCAGAGGCAGAGTGGCACATGGCAGAGGGCGAATGTTCATGGCAGCAGAGCACAGCAAAACAAGCAGCAAAAGGGAGGAATGGCTGCAAGCAGCCTCTTCCTCTCCCTTACCTTGTAAACAGCCTACCCCCACCCAGGGGGTATGTAGCTCTTACACAGTCTCCATGCCTTCGTGGTCCACAGGCTCAGGATGTTTACAAAGTAAGCACCTTGGCTTCCTGCTGAATCACTCGGCCAAACCTCTAGACTCCCCAAGTTGACACAATGTATCAGCCATAACACATGGAAAATAAAAACACAAGAAATACTAGGTCTACAACATAAAAATAGCTAAAACAGAATAACTGATGACCCCTTCACCAGAACGTAGAGATAGAAGTCAGAAAGTAGAAAGAGGAAATGAGAAAACAGAGCCACAGGTAAGACCCTTTCTTCCAGGAAATACTCCCAGCACCTTATTTCCTCCCACTCCCCCTTACCTCCTCAAGTTTCCATCGCTTTCCAGAAGGCCACTCAATTACGAGTTTATATGGATACGCACTCAACATTATAAACAACATTTTAATCACTCTGCCCCTATTTTCTCCCCAGGAGTGAATTACAGCAATTGGTTTCTGGAAGCCTGTAAATTATACTATTATGACTAACCAAAAATTAAGGTATAAACAATTCATTGAGGAAAAAAATAAGTAACAACTTATGCTTTAAATGTAGATTTTCCTAACTGGTTAAAAAGCAACTGAAAAACTTAAGAGAACAGTTGAAGAAAAGAGGTGGCTCTATCAACTGTCCTTTGAAAGACCTAAGATTTATAGACATTATTCATTTAATTATTCATTTACCCGTCCAGTGCTAACTATGCATAGAGATAACACTAAGGTCAGGAGCAAAGCCAGGGTTCTGTCCTCCACCACTCACCTCCAGAGATTATCGTCCTTCAGGGAATAAATTAGGAGTGATGATAAAGGAGGCCAAAGGCACTAAGCAAAAGACTGGGGAGAGCATAACAAAACAGGAAAGACCTAAAGATAAGTTTGAGCTGTTAGGAAAAGAAGAGGAAGGAGTAGGCGACAGACAGGCAAATCTGCAGAGCAAGCCTATGGGTAAGGGACAGTGTGGAGCTGTCTAAAACTGAAAGATGTGCAGTCTCAAAAGACCTTCTGTATACAGGAAGAGGACTGTTACCTTGGATTAGATTTGGAAGTGTGAAAACTGTAGTCTGTTCAGAGGTAAAGGAGGAGCTGCTAACTAGATAATACGCATTTAACAATAATTTATTAAACCCTACTGTGTGCCAGGTTCTTTCTTCACAGTCTCATTTAAGTTACATAATGTCCTATGCAATAGGTATTCTTATTATTCCTATTTTACAGATAATAAACTGAAGTAGAGAGGTCAAAACTTTGCTCAAAGTCAGTTAACTCAGGACAAAAGCAGATAGCAGAAGCCAGATCCTCTGAGCCCAGGCCTATGTCCTTAAGTGTATCAGAGTAAAGGCCAGAAAGAACAACCAGAATGTATTTCAGTTAAAACTGTATATGTATCACTAATGTTTGGACATTGTTAAAATATCCACTTGAAGAACCCCAAAATTGCTCTAATTTTTATTGACCATGTAGATTCTCATTGCAGTATTAGAAGTTGGAAAAGCCAAAGAGTTGTATTTGTTTGTTTGTTTTGAGTCAATAGTTACTTGAGCAAAAGCATTGTTTATTGTTCCTCTCTTGGGAAGTCCAAGAAAAATTAAAGTACATGGTGCATAGCAATTGCTAAAAGAAAGTTATTCTTAAAACATACAAGGTTATATCTACTTTGCCAATGCCAGTTTGGTGAGATGCTTAATATTTGCTTGTCCAAAAAGAATATAGACTGTCTCAAGAGATTTATTTCACTTCACATTGTGGTCTGAAGGTGCATCTATTTTCCTACAGATCATTCAAGTTTATCCTTTTTATGGCACAGTAATACTCCACTGTGTACAAATACATTGTCTTTATCCATTCATCTGTCGATGGACATATATACATCACCTTAAATATCACATGACTTCTCTTGTATAAGAAATCCAACGTGTCTAGCTATAAAAAGCGAAGTAAAAGATGGATAATAAGATGTACGGAGATACATCTTTCTCCAAAAGAAAGGGGATAAAAGACAGAGAGATGGGCAAGGAAGGGATGAGAACAGGAATTGGCACGTGTTACATCCGTATATGAAGTTCGCACAAGGAGTGTAAACTTAGCGGGTACAAACACAAGAGGAAGTGGATCAAGCAGAAGAAGAGAAAGGGGACTGAGGAAGGAACTAAGACGTGCTGCGAACACACCAACTGCACACAGGGAACGGAAGCACTGTGTGCTCAAAACATGGACTAATTGAAAAAGAAGGGTGAAGAGAAACAACTCAGCAATTAACAAATTCATCCAGACAACAACAAACCAATTTGAGCCTAACAGAAACTTTCCGAAGGTAACTTCTCTCAAGGGAGAATGGATGTTTGAACCTTAGAATGTAGGTTCTAAGACTACGGTTTGATAGTTATGATTTATTTCACTCGCACGTTATTTTGTCCATTGTTAGTAATTTGCTGAAAACCAAAAAAAAAAAAAAAAAAAACCAATACTTGTACTCAAAAGAGGTGGTACTAAATGAAATACTATATATATATTATATATATATATATAATCAAGCAAGAGAGAGACAGAGACAGGGTCTCGCTATGTAGCCCAGGCTGGCCTCAAACTCATCCTCCTGCAATCCTCCTGTCTTAGCCTCTGGAGTGCCAGGATACAGGTGTGTGCCACCACGCCTGGCAAAATGAAATATTATAATTGAAAATTTCCAAG
Source organism: Dinomys branickii (assembly GCA_004027595.1). Lineage (NCBI taxonomy): Eukaryota > Metazoa > Chordata > Mammalia > Rodentia > Dinomyidae > Dinomys > Dinomys branickii. The sequence goes on along the minus strand of PVLD010015452.1, from coordinate 10,069 downwards.
TATTATCAATTTTATTATTTCTCCTAGAAAAGATAACTTGCAACTTATATTGCTGATTCCACACTATGTCATTTCATTGCTTCTCAGAGATGCAGCTAATTGGGTTTTACTGCCATTAATTATTTAAAACTGCTGTTAATGAAACTTTCACTGGGAGGTCCGTGCACTTCCAGTCGCTCTTTTCCTTGCTTCTATGATGGCATTTTCTTCCTTTCTTCCTTCCTCTCTTTGTTGCTTATATAAACACATTTTCACACAATTGTGGAGACTTTGCCTTTTTCTTATATAATTTCTTTTAATGTAGAAGTTAATTATCATTCTTAAAATGATAACAATTTATATAAAAATTCATTTGTAACAAATTGAGATGAGCACAATTTTATTAATATAAACAGACTTTTAACTGATTTATGTTGGCACTAATAATTTGCCTTGGAACCTGTGACCAATAATATGATATGTCAAATGCATTAGATTAAGCAGTGCCTAACAGATTAATAAAACACTCCCCTGACTGTATCTTGGTGGGTCACAGAGGCGCATTCTTGGAATCTACCAAAGGTACCTGACCACTTGCTCTCTGGTGTTGTTCCCTTGCTTGCTTTCTGACCACCATAATATGAGCTTCTTTGCTTCCCCAAGCCCTTCCATCATGAAGTTTTTGCCTTGGAACCAGCCACCATTACATCCTGAATTCTGGAAACTGGGCCAGTTAACCCTCTCCTCCTCTAGGTTGTGGGTGCTCAGTATGTACTGTGTCTCAGTGATGAGGAAGCTGACCGACACATGTCACAAGTACTTGTACTGTTTGTTTACTGAGGCAAGTCAGGAGTATAGACATAAGCAGATAAAGTGGCATATGCACGACATTACATGGGTCTGATTCTAAATTAGATGACTCAGCTTTCATTCGTTCCCCTTTGCTTCTTCATCTCATGTGTGAGAATATACAATGAGCTTCCCTTAATTCCATGTGCATGATAGCTTTCCTTAATCCTATTTATGCGGCTCAATAAAACAATAAAGTATATGACAGTCTGAAAATAATTCACTAAAGAAAAGATATTAAAAGAAGTTTTTTCATGATTCCTCAGGTAGGTAAAGCATTCTACTCTGATGACTGCTAAATTAAAAATCACTTCTCTTTGAAATGGAGTGGAATTCTAGAGGCCACAGTACTTGTATTAAAAGCATTAAAGGATTTCAGCCATATGGTGTTAAGAACCTTCAGAAGTAACCCAGGTTCACACCCAAAGCCTCCATGTGCACTTAGAAGAAAACAAGAAGCCTGGAAGTGGGCAGGGTGACAGCATCTTCTGTCATCGTGTTTTCCTTCCAGGGGTTGTGGAGAGCCCAATGGACGTTCACTGAAAAGATCTGGGTAGATGATGACAGACAAAAATCCTGCAGAGAACCATTTTTCAAATGAAAGTTCAGGAAGTTCATTAAGAATAATTCTTAATTATATATGTCTCTGAAAATTGAAAAGTAGTCACAATACTTTAGCTGACTTAGTTTGTGTTTGTAGTAAAGACACTGTGTTCAAATCTTTTACCCAGGACAGGGTCGGTTTTGGGTCACTTATCTTACGGAAGATAAGTAAGTCCACTTACTCATCTTCAGCATTTACAAATCTGTCAGGGAGTAATGTGACAGAACCATTGCTTATGAAACCTAAGTATTTATGTTCACAAATAATCAGGAAATCCAGAGGTCTAGGCAACCCCAGGGACCTCACAGATGAGCAAATGGAGGCCATTTAATGAAATGAATATTTTTAAAACTAGTAGATTATGAATTCAAGGTACTAAATATTAACACGATAGTATTTATTCTAGTAATATATGTTACTTTGAACAAAAATATCCACAATGCCATGCATTAGAAATCATGTAGTAATAAAAAACATGTAAGTACATGTAAGTATTCAGTTAATAAGAAAAGCTATTTCCTATAGAGTACCACAAAAAATAAATGTTCACACAGGTGATTTCAAATGAGAACTCATTAATTCCATCTAACAAAAGTCTAAACTTCATTTCTAGCACATCATAAAATAAAACCCTGATTAATATTTATAGGCATACGATGTTGGAAAACATCTCAGAATCTGCAAACAGCCGTTCTCATTTGGAAGTGTGAGTCTGGAAGCCAGTGCAAAGGTCTCATGGCTTTACCTTACCATATTATTCCCTGGGAGCAAGGGACATTGCAGCTGACATAAAAAGAAAATACACTTACATGAGAACATGAGTGAATCCCCAGTAATTCTTCCATTAAGGACTCACTCCATAAAATGAGTCCATTTCCTGAGAGACATTCCCAGCCCTAGGTCTCATCCGAACCTAAGCACAGCATTGGGGCCAATAAGTCTCCACTTGTTTCCCCATCCACCAGACTCCACAGACCCACTGTGAAGACCATACCTGATCTACTTCATACCCAGCTGCCACTGTCTCCACTCCCTTGCTCACTGCTGTGGCTAGCTTGGGGATGATGGAGAGGTGCGTGGATGAGGGGAAAAGCACATAAAAATTTCTTCTTTGTCACAGTAAAGTTCATCAGGTTTATTCCAATACCAGGATAAAAAGACTTGTTCTACTTTTACTTCTTTTACTTTTTCTTCTTCTTTGTCCTTCTCCTTGCAGGACAAAACCTTTATCTACCCATGTAGAAATTTTGTGATTATTTTTCAGAAGGAGTATAAATGGCCAATAAGTACATATAAAAATGTCAAGATCTCAGGCCCTTAGAGAAATGCAAATTAAAACAACACTTACTTCAAGAGAGAATGGCTACCATCGAGAAGTCAAATGACAATAAACACTGGCGAGGCTGTGGGGAAAGGAACCCTTCTCTATTGTTGGTGGGAATGTAAGCTAGTACAACCACTATGGAAATCATGGAGATTCCTCAGAAAACTGAAATTAGAAATTCCATTTGACCCAGACATTTACCTTCTAGATATAATCCCCAAAGAGTTAAAGACATTGTATTACCATGATCCATGCACAGCTGTGTTTATAACAGCACAGCTCGTAACACCTAAATCTTGGAAAAAGCTGGATGTCTAGCAGTCCCTGGGTGGGTAAGAAATGGCGATACTTGCACAGGGTGGAGCACTGCTCTGCTGCAGACATGACAGAAACTGGAGTAATTTGTAGGAAAACGGGTGCACCTTAAGACCACAATGTTAAGAGAAATAAACCAGACACAGTCTTAAAGATCACTGATACATGAAACCAAATACAAACAGCGAAATACAAGATAGACAGCAAGAAACGGGGACACAGCTCTTTTGCAGGAGGGAAGGGAACTAGTAGAGGGAGGGAGGGGGACGGGGAAGGAAGGGGATTAAGAAAGACTTTAAACGTGTGATGTGCTTGTACCAACACCCCACAAGCAATGTAATGATTATGTACCACAACATGTACTAATAAGGATCAAGAAAAAAAATCTCTCTGTAACTGACCAGTTTTTAATCATAGTAAGCAAAAATTATCATAAATTGGGTAGTATAACTCAGGTTCTAGGAACTCAGTGAAAAATTTCTTCACCCCAATTTTATCAGAAAAATTAGTATAGTCTAGGTCTTATCTTCTACGTTAGTTAGACTATGCATGCCCGTTACAGCGAAAGGAATTAAGATCAGCATAAGGGCTCAAGCCGATGTATCATTCTGAAACGCTTCAAACTTAAAACACACAAAAATCAAAACAAAACAACAACAAAAAAGAATTGGACTTAAATCTGAAAGCATGATTTAGGGAAGTCCTACGATGTATCTGCAAGTGAAGTGCAGTTGTTTTCTAAAATGAGGCGTGAGGTATTTCACAGAGAAAGAAGAGATGCAGTTTTAATCCCACCACTTGCTCATGCTGATGAAAATGCACTCGTGGCCTGTGGGCGCACATACTCTAACTCAAGTCATGCCAGCAACAATTACCTGGCAATTTCACTCTTACTTTGCAAGAGACGTAGGAAGGTATGTTCAATTAGTGGGTTCCTACCAGTATAATTTCTAAGTAACTGGCGATTAGGAGGTCATAGGCAGGAAGGAAAATTCCTCAGCCTTAGCCAACCTTCAAAGAGCTAATAAATCAAATGCGGTTTGCGCTACTCACGGTTCTGCCTGTAAACTCCTGTCCTCAGCCACGTAGTTCGAAGGGATGTAGCCCTGCAGTTGCTGGCCAGAGCTGGCTTCCCTTTTCTCCAAGTGTCTAGCCCACCACCAGCCCTCGTGGGAAGTGTCCAGTACTTGTAGTTTGTCGCCTGCACAGAAGCTCAGGTCCTCTGCAGTTCGAGCTCGGTAATCAAATAAGGCAACAAAGTACTGGTTGTGGCTTCTCTCTGTTTCCTGCTTCAGTGACTGTGGAGGTTCAAGGGTACACTGGGCCCCTGGATTCTCGACCACCACCGAACTGTCAGCATCCTGGGACATACAGGGGAAACAGGGCTGCAAGTACCACCAGACCCTCAAACAAACATTGCCCATTGTGGCCTAACCAAGTTGAAGGGGACCGGGGCTTTCCTCTCCTTGTAGTCTCTGCAGATCCACTTCTCCTCCAGCACCAGGAAACTCTGAATTTAGGTCCAGTTCACTCTGGAGAGTATGCAAGTACTGTAGACCTGGGTGCAGCAAGCTCTGCCTGGAGAGACTCACAGCGCCTCGCTGTCCGCGACTGCAGCTGCTGCCCCAGAGCAGAATCCGGAGGAAATTGGGCAGCTGCTCAGTCAGACGATACCTCTCTTCCTGTCTGCTTGGGAATTCCACAACAAAAATTTAAATTAAAAAAAAAAAGGTAAGAGGTTTTATTTAGATAACAAAACAGTGACTTTGCTCTGTCTTCCAAGAAAATGAAGTCTCCCACCTGTCCTGTGCACGCAGCACTCTCCACACTTCAGGCTGCTCTCCTCTCTCTGGTCCCACAGGCCCCCCTTTCCTTTCTGCTAATGCATAACCAACCTGCAAAGGCTGTTGCCTTTCTCATCCTGAGCTCAGTTCAGACTGTAATAACTTCTCCTTACTTCCTGGTTTCTTTTTGTCTATGATCTAACTGGGATTCCAGTCCTTACCACTCCTCTCCCACACCCAGAACAGACCAGCCCCCTCACCCTTACCAGGAACAGGACTCTTAAAGCAGCCGCCAAGTCAGTATTCCTTTCGTTTCACGCTGGAGAAACAGGCTTGCCCAGGTAACTTTTTGCCTTGCGATGTTCCCTACACAAATTCAGAGCAGAGATTTCTTTTTTCTCTCAACAATGTAGGCTTGTTTTGCAACTGCTAGGGAAAACTAAAACAGGCGAAATGGACTATTTAAGTATTTATTGCCAGACACAGGGTACTTAGGAAAGGATCATTGAGTCCCTACCTTTTTTCCCCCTCCCCATCACCAGGAATAGATTTTAAGAACCCGAAAGTAAATTCACAGTCTGCAACAGTAAGAAAGCAGCTGGTTAAAACACTGAGAACTTTAAACACTGGGTTTTTTTTCCAGAGAGACATTTAATTTCCCATTCTTCAAGTACTATTCCTGAAACACACACACACACACACACACACACACACACACACACACACTCACTAGGCAACCAGCAGAGCAAAAACCAAGTGGAAGGGCTCTTTGAGACCTGCCATGGGGAATCGTCCTGTTGAACTTTCATCGCCAGGGCTGACTAGTTCTTAGGAATTTGGTGGTGTGATGGGCACAGCAGAGACTGAAGATTCTAAGATCAGGACAGCCACCAGGAGGCAGTCAGTAGCTTTGCTCTACTCGCCCTAGTTAAGGGAAGCTGTCTGACAAATGTGCTTCCTGGATCTCCACTTGATCTTAGTCAAAATGCCAAGAAGCGATGCTTCCTGGCTCTCAAGAGCAACTGGGCAGTAAGTCTGCACAGATCGAAAAACTGATATTTGTACTGGTTAGTGAAGACCCAAAGCTTTTTAAGATGTGTCTTTTGTTTCTGTAGAAGACATTTCTTTTAAAACTTCCTTCTTAGAGCTTGGGGTTATAGCTCAATGTGTTTAGCAACCTTCAGATCCCTGGATATAAACACTAGCCTCCTCCCCAACCAAAATTTTTTGCCTCTTAAAAATAATCTTTCCATGTGTTGTTAGAGCCTTTAACCTAACCAATCCACTCCTTAGATAATCTTAAAACTCTCTTTTTTGTCAAACTGCAAAGCATTTTTTTTTAGTAATGAGAATGATCAAACTAAAGAAAAAGAATTTAAAAAACAGAGAACTATGGCCATGGCCAGAGCTGCTACTGCCTTGTTCTAAGCCCAGGCACTGGAAGGTTGTTTGGTCAGAACAAGGCCTCATGTGTCCCCAAGTGCCTCAGCTGTCCCAAGTCAGAGTAGATGTAACGATTTGCAAGAATAGAAAACCAAAAGCTGAACCAGATCTTTGTTGTCGTTGCTTTGGAATTTTAATGACCTAAATAGACTATATGAAGAAATCCACATTTTAGGTAAAAGAGAAAATTGTAATTATAAAGTACTGATAGACTGTAAAGACTATTTAGCTCCAAACTCTAATTACGTTTTAAAAAGTAGGATTCTAACAGTGCTGCTCAGAAGAGGGACAGATATTGAGACATCTACATGATCTAGAAATTAAAGAAGCTTTGGAAGCAACCAAGATGTATTCAAACCCAATTCATAATTGAGTTTGAAACTTCAGAACTCTTAAGGTTCTCGACTCAGTATATCTTTATTGTGGTTGTAACAAGGCATTCTGGAAAAAGACAAAGCATCTGACATACATAGCAAAGTCACCAAGCAAATGAACAAAATCGAAAAAGCATCCAACCATCCAGAGATGTCAGGCATACGATGGCCTGAGTAACAGAGCCGAAGGCCGGGAAAGGGTTTCCTGTGTGGACAGTGTGAAAATTCTCCAGCCACCCCAGCCTGAAGCCTGCAGTGATCCCTCACTCTCTCTGTGATTGCTTTCATCTAATCAATCCCTATGTTCTGCTCAGTCTTCCTTTTCATTTATTCTACAAACTTTTAAAAATAAATTCATCTGAATGGGAGTGGGGCATTAAACAGAAAATAGAATATCATCCCTAGTTTCCTACAGACAACCTACCTGTCCTCCCTTCCTCCAGCTTACCCCTATCTCCAGCCCATCTTGCATACCAAAATGAGAGGTGCTTGTAAGAGCTTAGAAAGCAGTTTTTATAGTAGTACAGATGACTGAGGTACTGTGTAAGAGTAAAAGTAACCCAGTTTGGAGAGAGTTCTGCATACCAGGCACTGTGCTAAAATGTTACAAAAAGTGCATCAATTAATTCTCATAAAACAAAAACAATACTAATGATAGTATATTTATTTATTTTATTTCAGAGAAGCTGAGTCTGAGAGAGTTAGCTAATTTGCCTAAGATCTCATAGCCATCAAGTGGTTGAGCCACAAATAACACCTTGGAGTCTGACTTTCACATCTGAAACTGTGAATCTTCAGTTGTACCACTCTCAAACGGTTTGTCGTTTTCCTAGGTAAAGTCCTTCAATAACCTCCCAAAATTTTGGAATAACTTGGCACACAAGACCCTGCCAACTCCACAAACTCTACATCTCTCACTCCTGCATGTGACCCATGATTCAGGTCCCCAGACAACCCTGAGAGTGGTACCTTGTTCCTCTTCCTCCCCTCCATGTCCTCCTAACCTGCTGCCTGATGTCTCCCTTAGGTTCAAGACTCACCTTCTCCAAAACTCAGCTGTAGGGTTCTGTGCATTCCTGAAAGGCTATGCATGCTTCCACGTGGTGGCTCATTGAGTCCTACTGCGTCGCCTTATTTGTTATCTTTCCAAAAAGAATAGAATTCATTTCTGTGACTCTCTAAGGCTTTCTATGCTGCCCAATATGCAAATAGTAGATACTCAGTAAGTTACTGTTGAATGAATGAATTAATTAATTAATTAAGAGAAAGGGGACTTCCGGGAAGATGGCGACCAGGTGAGCAGGAGAGGGAAATTCTCACAGAGACAGATCTCTTGGGCGCAGGTACCGGGTCAGCGGCTAAGAAATTCCAGCTGAACGTGTTGCTCTGTGCTGCCTGAGCATTAACGGGTCGGCTGGATTTGCCCTGGCTAGGAGCAGGCAGGCCCGAGAGCTGGGCGCCCGAGGAGATCGAGGAGATCAGCGTGGTGGCTCGGCCGAGTCTGCATACCCCTGAGGGCAATTGGGGCGGGACGGACCCTCCCACCTCCCAACCCGAAGGGCTCGCAGGTGGCTGCGGCCAGGAATTTTTGGTGGCGGCGGGACAGGGCGGTCTCGGAGACCACACTCCTCAGGCAGACTGAGCTAAGCCAGGCACCGGACCTAGGTCCCACTCAGAGCCCCGCCCCCGCAGCGGGTGCCATCCTCAGCCGGAGAGCGGGCACTGTGGTCGGCGGCTCCTGCGAGAATGCCGAGGAGGCGCAGAAGTACCGGGGAACAGCGCATCACGGGCGAGGCACGACATATTAGCAATTTGGGGATCTCCTGCTGCAAGATCCCAGGGTGAGTTGATTGGGCGCCCTGACTGGTTTTCTGGGTTGGGGAGAAGCCACGCTCAGTGAGGGACATCTGAGCAGCACTACTGACTGCACCAACCAGGGACGGAAGAGCTGGCTGGGCGCCCCGACCAGTTTTTTGAGTGGGGGAGGAGCTCCACCAGGGAGGAACACCTGAGTGACCCCCTGACAGCACGGTCCCCAGGAAGGCGAGCTGTTTATGTGCCCCAGCCAGGTCTCTGGGTAGCGAGGAGCTCGGCACACAAAGCAGCCTATGAGCAGCCTATTGAGTGGAACTGTCAGCAGAAAGCTTAAGGGACATTCTCCTGAAGAGAGGGAGTCATTGGAGCAGCCTTTGCAACAGACCTTTGCCTGGTGCACTGCCTGGGTAATTTATGGCTCAACATTTTGAATCTGATGCCCAAAAATGGGAAGACAGAAGAACAAAACGCAGTCTCAGAACTCAACCCCACCCAGAACAAGTCCTCAATGCAAGGATAAGGGGGAACTAGGAAACCACATACCTGCAAATTCTGAAACGATTGCATCCGAAACACTGAAACAACTCCAACAGGCCATAGAAGAGCTTAAAGCAGAAATAAGCCACATACCTGCAATAATCTCTCAGACAAAAAATGAACTGAAAACTATAAGGGAAGAAATGTTTTGTACACATAGAGAAGAAATAGATAAAAGATTAGAAGAAAGTAGGAAACAAATGGAAACGTTACAAGAGCAATTTAGGAATGAATTACCAAGAATGAAACAGGTCCAAAGAGGTTTCCAGGATTTGAAAACTTCCATTGAAAGCTTGCAAAACTGCTTAAATGAAACCACAGATAGAATTTCAGGCCTTTAAGACAGCATGTCAGCCTATGAGGGTGAAAGGAAGGATCTCATAAAAGCATCAAAGACCCAAGAAAAATCAATCCAACAGCTGCAAGATGAGGCAAAAAGAAACAATATTCGAGTTATAGGAGTCAGTGAAACAGCAGGAGACCACACAAATGATATAAAAAGAATATTTGATGAAATAATAACAGAAAATTTTCCAAACAAGGTGAAATATACTGAAGTACAGTTAATCGAGGCATATAGAACCCCAATGAAACATAATCCAAACAAAACCACACACAGACATATAATAATAGTCAAGATCCGAGATATCCAGCAAAAGAACACAATATTAAAAGCTGCTAGAGAAAAGAAACAGATCACCTATAAAGGAAAGCCCATCAGAATCACAGCAGACTTCTCAACGGAAACCATGAAATCAAGAAGGGCTTGGAGTGAGATATTGCAGTTTCTGAGAAAAAACAACTTCCAACCCAGACTGATGTATCCTGCAAAACTGTCCTTCAGGGGGATCCGGGGAAGATGGCGACCGGGTGAGCAGCAAGGGAGCGAACCTCCTTAATAAACACCACCAGCTCGAGACAGACTTGGTGAGCGTGAATGCCAGAACCTCGGCTGGGAAGTTTAAACTGGGCGTATTTCTCTGAGATGCCGGGGGAGATGTGGTAGGGCGGACCAGGCTGCCGGGGCGAGACGTGGGAAAGTCCC